>JAIGNY010003255.1:157500-235000 GCA_020152595.1 Chiridota heheva | reverse complement strand
AACGAAACGATGAAGAATAAAAACTGCAATAGGTTTAACATTAGGAAATTCATAGATTTCTTATTGTGATGTCACAAAATTAAAATTTTGCATCCTAAGATCATCATTTTGCATCAGAAGGCTTTAAATGGTCAATTTTTAACGGATTTTGATGAAATTACTTGCTACTTTTCATTTTCAATTCAGGCTAATTAATCTCAAGTTGTTGCTAGTTGTCCAATCTGCTCATCCGTCTGTGGTTCTAGACATATGCGCAGACGACTTTGTGGAATGCGTTGCATCATACGTTATGCGTGTAGATACGTGCGTAGCGTGGTTTGGTTAAAATCGTATTCGATCAGCTCGGCAGATCGACGTCAATGCAGTACCTGGCATCAGCAGAAATAGGTCTCCGGTTTCGGGTGTTAGAATTTGTTTTTTGGACTATGATTTCCGTTGAAAGTCGCTGTGGTAAAGAAGGTTTTGAATCTACATAGGCTAAGTCTACATATATCTTTAATAAGATAAAACTGCACCTTGAATTGGAGACTCATTTCCTTATGTTTGTGTATCGATCACAGTGTGGTAGGCTAATGTTTAAGCCTATGCGTTATTACGATGCGTGGCCTAATGTTATTTGGTAGAGGCTAGTCCCAGGCCTCCAGTTTGCATATATTGCATGTGCGCAGATAGATTTCCAAGACGAAATTTTGCGTCCAAAATTAGAAAATGTGCGTTGAAAATACAATACTGTTCAATATAAACCTTTCAAATGTAAGCCTAGGCCTACACCAATTGCATAGAATTGTGCTCCAACTTGTCAAAATGTGCGCTGAAGATCTTTCCCAGGTTCGAGATGCAAACTGGCCAGGCCCTAGGCCTAATAATCTCGGAATTACCGTTAGTCAGTGTGGGATATGTGCCAAAACGGATATCGTTTGAAATCTCTTCATCAGGATTTGATATCCCAAACAAGATAACTGTCATCATTCCACTTTTTTACTTGTTGTGCTTTCTCTTTTCATAAATTAGGCCTAACGTTACAGTATATGGGCCACTTGAGTAAAAAGACCAGTTCCAAGGAAAACGTTCATAAAAATTACTAATGCCACCGAAAATTTGTAAAATGTATGGCCTTCCACCTATATCAATATTGTTTTTATTGAACTCTTTAAAAAATTGTTATTTGGCCTAATGCTATTTGTGAGGGTGATTTTTCTAGCCATAGACCTACTGTCATGTTGTTTACTCAAAAACTTGGAAATTAGCAAATATTTGTTCTTTTCTTTATAACAAGAAGAACTGCAAGTATGTTTTCTGTCTAACACTACAGTAATTTTGATTTAATTTTGATATTGTGTCAATATTTTTTTTTTTTAATATAACTTTAAAAATTGCAGTCATGAGACTAGTTCTACTAAAAAAGAAAGAGATATCTTAAGTTAAAAGAGATGGGGAAATTGGTTCATCACTTACCCCCTGCTCACCTTGGAATAACATGTAGTGGCGACTTAAAGGCAAGGTGGCCTTAAAGTCACCAGGTAGAATTCCTGAAGTTTAAATGCATATTACCTTTGAAGTTTCCAATAAATACTGCATAGCTGTTGACTGCAATTCTAACTGTGTGAAAAGTATTTTGTTTATTTTTGAATAAAATTTTTAAGGAGATTTTTCATGCCAATATTTTTTGCGAAATCTATCACAGAAGTGGCGACATAAAGGCAGGTTACATTAGTCTTACCTTAAGGCATTAATGGCAAATTGACTTACTTTGGCAAAAAGATGTTAAGCCCTACCTATCAAGCCTACAAGTTATGCAAAAATACTGGTGATTAACTGAAATTTTGGCACTCTTTTAATCAAGATTGAAAAAAAATAACATAAAATGCCTTGAATATACCAAATTTGTACATGGAAAATGTAATTGCAAATTTTTCTGCAATTCTAAAATCTAAAGATATAGGATAATTAAGGAATGATAAAATAAAAAACACATTTTTCCTTGGAACTGGTCCATATACTGTAGGCATATGCTAGTTATTGTCACAACCCACGTATGTTATTACTGGGACATTTGTTTTGTGTACGTAGCTTGTTGCAGATATTGTGTTTCCGGCTAGACTCACACTTAAGCAACCCATATGTTCCTAAATACGATAAACTTGCGTTCTTTTCACACGGTGTGATAGGTTTTCACCTTTTCTATGAGTAAGCTGTGGAACACTTTTCAATCAGCATCTTTTAACGGAAGATTTTTAGCTTGGTATTTTGCACCAATAATTTGTTGGTCGCCATGTTTCAAAACTTTTGTAGAGTGTCATGCCTGTGCATTTGTACTCAGGGCTTCTTCATTATACTAAGGGGTGGAAAAAATTGATGTGTGTGTTATCCACAGTATGTGTTGCCTTTAAAATCAGCAAATAATTATTCAACCTTTTTCTGTTTTCTTTTTCTTTTCTTCTTTTTTAATGAAAGTGAACGATAAATAGTTGCATTTGCATAATTTAATTTATTCTTCTACTTGTATTTCCATAATCTGACAAAAGTCTAAAATGGACCCCGCGTACAAATTGCAAACGCTATTGCAATTATTATGAGGCAGTGCTGCAGTAGTCACATGACTCATTTTTAAACTTTTACATCCTCAGTACAAACTTAACGCTGTAGAGTGCATCGTAACTCGGAATGAAATGTATCATGTAGCTGCACAGGACTTGAATAACTCCATCAGGCCATAAATCAGAAACAACAACAATCAGTGAACATCAGCCAACAAAACAGATCAGTGGGAAAGTAAAAGGCCTGGAACGGGGTAGATGACGAATAAGTAGGCCTATACATGATTCAAATTAAAAGTCAAATTTCAGTTTTTAACTAAAAAAATCTGACAAACTATTGATCTATCAGTATCAAAATTCACATTGTCAATTATAGACCTATCACCAGTTTGGCTATTCTTTGATGGATTTTGCTAATCCCTGGTGAAATGAATGGAAACTACCTAATGCTAGGCCTAGTCCTTTATGAATATTCATAACTTGATGCAGAAATTCCCCTATTTGTGCGCAAATCCAATTATTTTAGCAACTTGTTGCCACCCATCTAAATTGCATCAATATCTCAATCGGGATATATTTTTCTAGCCCAAACAAGATAAAATATCCCGCTCGGAATACACGTCTCCAGCAATAACTAATGGTATCCCGATTGGGATATAACATTCCGATTGGCAGATATCCCGCACTGTTAGTACATTAACAGACGTACCGATTAATGTTAGGTTAAATCAAATCCAGCAGTGAGTGACTTGAATCCCACCACCCTCGAAAGTAAATTCAAGTTTAAACCTCATTGTACAGCTGGCCTGCTCCAGTTTACATGATGTGCGCAGAAGATGGATTTCCAAGACGAAATTGTGCGCCCAAAATTATAAAATGTGCCCCTAAAAATACTTCTCAATCTAAACCTTTCAATTTGTGTGCCAAAGCTTGGAGCATACATAGCCTTGGGCCCAGGGTGCATTCCATGTATTTATGAGTTGGCGGGGCTTACTGACAAATTCTTGGAAAAGGATAAATGAGCAACCGTTTTTGCATCATACTTGTGATGATAATGTTTATTATTGTGCAAATGCTAATGTTGTCAATATTTTTTATTGATCTGCATGGTGGTTGTGGCTTATGAATAAATATGGAACAATTCATGATATGCAATGACATGACAGTTGATACAAAACTTGCAAATCAATCAGTATATGAACAAAAGCATCGGAACCACAAAACCTTTTGGGTCTGGCTACTACCAAATTCATGCTAATCACACTATTTAAATCTGATCATTAAAAAATAGGAAATTTGGGGAGAAAATTCCCTTCCAAATTTATGGTGACTGTTATTTATTGATTAAGTTATCTCAATGAATTTGGTAGAGGCTGCAAAGAAACAGCTGTTTTAAGTTAAACATGGCATTCAGAATAGCTCCTATTTTCCCCAATTTTGTGCCTACAGTATAGGAGGAAAGTTTTTCAATTTATTTTGCAGAAAAAGGGTGTTTAAATAAGAATACAAATTAAACAAAATTTGAGGATTTTTCTATACAGCCTATGACCCCCTTACTTGCCATTTAAATTGTGGCCTATAGAGCACACTTGGAACAACAAACATTTTTTAGAGTTTCATGACCAGGGTATGCAAAAGTTTTAAAAAGAATCAAAATTCATCTTTTTTCAAGCAAACTTTGTGGAGTAAGCTGATGTACTGAAGGCTGTAAAAATTGCATTAAATCTTTTAATACCCAGCAACGTGAATACATAACAGAGTTTAATTATTTGCACCATCCATGCAATGTACTATCTTTCATGTATGAATCAAACAGACACCTAAAATATAAGTGTACATTTGAAGTTTAAATTATTATTTATATTCATTAATGATGCTTGTTTCTCATTCCATAGATTAGAAAAGACTTTGATCAACCAGTAAGTTAAATCTACGCAAAACGAAAAAATACAAAATGCCACATGGAAGGAGATCCCGTTCACGTTCACCGGCTTCCAAGAGATTACCACGTAGAAGAAGGTAGGTTCCATAGCAAATTGTTTCAACTACTGTAATTAACCTCTTTGGGATTGATGATTGACAGCTTTTTCAACCAATCTCCGCATGAATTTGCCTAGCAACAAAATCTGCATAACTAAGTTGGGCAAACATTCTACGCGGTACTGGTACAGTACAGCTAGCTAGCGCCGTGCGCTCATGTAATCAATGCAATTTACTGCATAAAACAAATTTCTGAACACACACTGAGTAACGGCAAAATGGTGAACAAAAACTGCGCTTAGTCATGCTGCAGGCATTGTAAATCTGATTTCTGTTACCCAGAACACTTAGCAAACTGAATTTTATTTATCCTTTTGCTAAAAACTTGAAAGATTCGGAGATGTGCCATTAATGGATCAAAGCTTGTGGCAGGCCTCACAAACATTTAAATGTCAATGTATTTGTAATGCATCATTGTGGATTTGGGTGGGGACCTAGTTACCGCGTTGCTATGGTGGGTGTGGCTTATTTCGTAACTCAGAGATGTTAATTGTGACTTAACACTTTCAACTAACCAACAGAAAACATTGGCAGTTTGATTGTAATGATAATGACCTAACCTTCCCATTTACTTCTATGTTGCAAACTATTAAAAATTTAGTTCAGAATCAGTGGTCAGACATTGCAGAACTATCATGTAAGCTTGGTTTCTACATTCTTGTTATGTATGTCTTTTCTTAAAATCTAAAGTACTTGTTTTGCTTTTATTGGAAAATTCCTGAAAAATTCAAATAAGGAAATTACCCAGTGCTTCATATTTCAGGCCTCTGAAATAGTAAATTGCCAATAATAGCAAGGTATAGGCAACCAATTTACTTAGTACATTCATACTAAGGTGAATTAGTGTCATCAAACAGAGGGTATTCAAGAAAAATACTTTCAAGTTCAACTTCAGACTTGTTTAGAAATAACTCACATCAGAATAGAAATATTCGATAACATTCTTTGTGGTTTATTTTTAGATGGAGACTTTGTCTTTAATTCATCCATTGAATATCTTGGGAGGGCACTAAACTGCCAAAACGAGTCTAGGGAAGTAACTGGAATTTACTCGCAATAAAAAAAGAAAAATAGTTTATCACCCGAAGCCGGTTGGAGAAGTGATGTGGGTGCGCGGTTGTTATTTTTCCCAAACAATTAATTTAGGTGATCAGGTCAACCACATGGGGCGTAATAAATGTTGAAAACTAGCAGAAGCAATCATTTGTATTTTGGTAGAAAGTAGAAAGAAATGGAAGTACGGATGTAGCATGACTAATCCGAGAGAAAAATGTGGTACATAAAAAAAATCTGGGATTCTCCAAAACTGATGCACGTGAGGGTGATAAGCTGTAATGAATTTTGTTTTATTATGATACTGTTTGAAGAAATTTTGAGAAAGAATAAGATATTAAATAGATTGTAAATTCACTTTGATTGAGGGTGTGATGTCATTCGTGATGGCTTTCTATTCACTTGGTTGGATATCCGGGAACTTTGTGACCGCATAGTAACCGCTCACCGCTGGAGTGAAAATAAACAAAGTGATCAGCTGTGTTTGTTTGTATGCCATATGCAGCATGATAGGCCTGAATTTCAACAAATCTTAGATTTTTTTTAAATATCGACTAATCAATGTTCCAACTTAATCTCCATCCTTTGAGACAATGTATGATGATCGATTCGAAATATGTGGGGTAGTTTTGTTAGATTTTCAGTAAAAATATATCACTGCTTTGGTCAATTAGAAATTTCCATGACTGACCCATATTTCAAGTTCCATACCCCTAGCTTCGCCCTGCCCCCCCCCCCCTTTCCCCCCTGGGCTCCGCCCTGCCCCTCATGAAAAAGATGGGGGGTTTTAATATTTGATATTTTGTTTTTACTTAATAATCTGAATTAGTCTCATAAATAAAAAGAACTCAGAATGATTAGACTGTTCCTTATCAGTCAGAATAGCTTCACTCTCAGATGTGTGATTATACCTAAAATCCCAAAGCTTCTTCACTAAGGGATTGAGCCTTAAGGGTTCCCCTGGACTCCGTGCTGAAAAAATGCAGCGTTTTGTGCGCGCATTAATGTGCCCCTCAACAAGTCAGCACCCTGCCCCTTTTTAAATCAAGCTATGTGTGTTCAACATGCCTACAATGAAAAACCCAGCAAGGGTGAACCAGTAACACATACAATGTCCAATTGTTCGTAAAGATGAAAATAAACTTCAATTAATTTGTTATATTGAAGTGCAGAATCAACTCGCGAAGCATCTAATTAATGAAAATGGAGTTTAATTAACAATTGGTAATTGTAAAAAATTTGTCTGACTTTGTATACCACATGCAGACACACATGGACTTGCCATTCGTATAATGCGCAAAGATTTTTTTCTTACTAAAACAAATTGACGTCATCTCCCGGAAGTGACGTGGCTCCAACCAAGTGAATACTGACTTGTCAGTTAGTTTCAAACAAAGTTAATGATTTTCAAACAATATATTTTTAGCATGGAACATGATACAACAGTTTTGTCTTCACTTTACTTTAATTATATATGGTCGCTAAACTAATCTGACCCGTATAATCTGTTAATTGATTAAGAGCAGTGTTCACATTAAGAGCGGTGTTTATATTAAGAGCAATGTTCTCATTGAGAGCAGTGTTCACATTAAGAGCGGTGTTCACATTAAAAGCGGCCTTCACATTAAGAGCGGTCTTCACATTAAGAGCAATGTTCTCATTGAGAGCAGTATTCACATTAAGAGCGGGGTTTACATTAAGAACGGTGTTCATATTGAGAGCGGTGTTCACATTAAGAGCGGTGTTCACATTAAGAGCGGTGTTCACATTAAGAGCAGTGTTCACATTAAGAGCGGTGTCCGCGCTGGTCTCACAAAATATACAATGAATATGATAGAATACATAACACATATAGTGCTGCGATCATGTTCTGCTATATTGTATAGTGTGTAGTGCAGTGTATGGCATTAGATCTTAGCAATAAGTAATAACAGAAAACTTTAGATGTTGGAATATTTTAGCATTTCAAGTTTCCTCCCTTTTGTTTACAATCCCCACCCAAAAAATTACACAATGGGGAAATCCCCAAATTTTGAACTTTAGTGTGAATACTGATTCAGAGCTAGATACAATGTCAGTTATGCAAGTGTTATGTTTATGATTTTTCTTCCTCTTTAACAGTCTTCCTGTCATCTTATCATCTTTTAAGCTCTTTGAGTATCACATGGTAGGGTCAAAGGTCACAAGGACCATTGACCTGTTACAAGTATATAAAGTAATAGATGGAAAAGAAATGAAAAGTGGCGGTGTACACTATCAGGCAAGGAGAAGAACCAAGTACCAAATGGAGCTGATGCATCTATGATTTTATGAGTCCAATAGATTTGGCAGGACCAATTACATTCTACAATTTTTTGAAGAAATTTATGGAAAATATCTGAAAAATGGAGTGTCGTTCTGTCGAGCCAATGGATGGGCTATGGATTACAATTGGTACCAAGTGGGGCAATATGAGGAACTCCTTTCAAGAAGCTGATTAATTTGGCAGGATTATAATAAACATGCTATAATTTTGTAAAGAAAGGAGCTGGAAAAGAAATGAAAGGAACATTTAATCTAGCGCAGGACCATACGGGACCATAGATGATGGACTACTAGAGGTAACAAAGCCATAAGATACATTCCATTGAGGAGGTCAATCAATTGGTGGGAGTATATGGATGCAGCATATGGACAGAGAGGAATAACAGATTAGCTGGAGGGTGATTCTGATCTGAAGACTGGGTAACAGACAAGTTCCAGACATGCCATGAAGTCCATCACCCAACATTTGTATCTCCAGAACCAAATGAGACTGGTACCCAACACACGGAAAAAGTAGACCTTTATGGATCAGGGGACCGAGTAAAGGTTCATTCTATCAAGCATGATGAAGGACCATGGGTAAAAGTTGAGGTACCAAGTGGAGCAGTAACATGAATATCATTGATGAGGCCAGTAAATTTGACAGGACCATAGATATGGTTCAATTACAGTATGTATAGAAAGCGATGGGAAAGATATAGAAACTGGAGCTACATTCCATCAAGCAGGAGGAGGGACCATGGATTACAAGAGGTACCAATTGGAGCCATTAGATACATTCCATTCATGAGGTCAATGAGACCGGGTATATGTACGCAGAAAATAAACACATGTTCAATAGCTGGAGGTACTGATTTTGATATGAAGATTAGTTAACGGAGACGTCCCAGGCATACTACTGTATGAAGTCTTTCACCCCACATGTCACAGAACCTGGTTGGATACTGGTACCCAGATAATGGATTGGAGACCAAGTGGCGGTTCATTCTATCAAGCCCAAAGAAGGACTGGATTACAAGAGGTACCAAATAAGATGCAATATCATTCAGGAGGTCAATGAATTGAATTACGTGGATGCACAATATGAATACACAGGTACAACAGCTGTAGGTAATGCTGTTGATTGGAAGACAGCTGTAAACAGGGCATACCAAGTAAATCATCTGTCATTTATGTCATCAGACCACTGGGGTGAGATACTGGTACTGTAAAATTGCAGAAAGGAGACTTTACATGATGGATCAGGTAGAAATTATAACAACTTAAAAGAAGAAGCAGTGTAGACCTGACACAAACATGACGTGATTGGCAACCATGAAGACATTACATGTGATGAGCATTTAGAAGAACTACATAGATATACTCAAAATGCAGGAAAATTTGGAACCTTGGATGCATGGGTGATTGTAATTGAAAGACCGGCTATTTCACCATCATAGATTAGAAAGTTGAGGTAAATATGAAATGAGATCCATCCGGCGATACTGATTTCATCAGCACTGGGTGGTAGACATACAGTATACTCAAAAACATCAGGACAGTTATGATAGCATCCATGTAAAAATGAAACCTGTGGACATCAAAATGAATAGAGGTTTTCAAAGATGATGATCACCGTGTGTGTACTGGGAGGTGGCTAGCAAACAGAACGCATGTACTCCAAATATGGTACTGGTGATGACCTGAAACAACAAACATGGAAGTGAGGGTTTGTAAGATGATGAGTACCCTGTCTGTACTGGGTGGTAAACATGTACCCAAAATATGCTACCAGTGACATCCTGAAACAGCTAAGTGAGGACATGGAAATATGCTACCAGTGACATCCTGAAACAGCAAAGTAAAGACATGGAAATATGCTACCAGTGACATCCTGAAACAGCAAAGTGAAGACATGGAAATATGCTACCAGTGACATCCTGAAACAGCAAAGTGAAGACATGGAAATATGCTACCAGTGACATCCTGAAACAGCAAAGTGAAGACATGGAAATATGCTACCAGTGACATCCTGAAACAGCAAAGTGAAGACATGGAAATAACTGGAGATTCGTAAGATGATGAATATCCTGTCTTTACTGGGATGTTAACATGTACTCTAAATATAGTAACAGAGACAACCTGAAACATGGCAGACAGAAAACATGAAAATCTGAGGGTTTGTAAGATGATGAGTATCCTGTCTTTACTGGTGGTAAACATGTACTTAAACTATACTACTAGTGATGTCCTGAAACAGCAAAGTGAAGACATGGAATTAACTGGAGGTTTGAAGGTGGTAATTATCGTGTCCATACCCGCTGATAATAACTTACTCCAGTTGATTGTTGACATAAAGGTATTGGTGCTGGTGAAATCGGGATGAAACATATACGGTATTGTCTCCAGATGCATCTCTGAGACCTCAAACCACTGGGCAGGAAAAGTTCAATTTTCCATGAAATCTGCCATGTGACCAGCTTCTTGATAGCACTAGGTATTTATTAAACATGTACATGTACAAATAAACATGTTCTCCAAGTGATGGCAAACATAAACATCTGGAGGCAGGGACGAGGAGTTTTCAAAACCAAACATCAAATCAGTGAGGTAAAAGAAACGTAGATGATTAACTCTCAGTAAACAGAATATTAAAAATATACAAGAGGGCAGTAAAGTTACAAGCAACTGACTGAACTACTGTAATTGTACTGAAAATGGTAGCCAACCTGATGTTGTGAAGTAAGGTATTTCAGGAACTGCTGATCAGATCAGAATGAAATGCACAAACCAGTAAGAAGTGATGAAGAAGGCATCGCCATATACCTTGAGATCAGTCATGTGATGATTACTAATGAACAGCTATCCTCCATACTAATAAGTGATGTCAAGCATTTGTTGAAGTCACAGATGTAATTCATGGCTAAGATTCAGCATGAGGTGTCAGGTGTTAGTCATATGTGTTAAACATAAAATGCTGGAAGACAATGATGGAAGGGGACAACCTTTCTTGGCATAAGTGCGATACAGATCTAGAGTTCAGAAACTCATGGTGGTGGCAGCCAAATATGGAGGCATATTACAGTACTGGAAGTGGACATCAGGACAAATTGAGGCACCAGATTATGACTTGGAACCTGTGTCAAACATGCAGATCTGGAACTCATGGCTTTCAGATTTTTGGACTACCAAGTCATTGATTGGAAAAACATTTTTGTCTGAAGTTGTAGGATAAATGACTCAAAGTGATGGCAAAGTTGGAACCACTGGTGATTAAATCCAGGAAATCACAAGACCAGAATGTGGCATCACATGGTGACTTGGTTTTCTCAAGCATGCAGAACATTAACAATCAGATTCATGGACTACCACAAGGGACTAATTGGACAAATATCTTTCCAGAAGGGGTAGGAAAAATGACTGAAAATGATGATAAACCTGAAAGGGTGAGTGATGAGTAATCCAAGAGAAACACAAGAACATAATGAGGTATAATTATGGTGACCTGGTATGTCAAACATGCAGTACCAACATTTTGTGTCCATCACTTATTCTTGGACAACTACAAGAGCACTTGGTAGACAGACATCTTCTTAGATGATATGGGAGGGATGATGATCTAGGATGAATACAAGACCAGAAACGTTGAGGTGGTAGCTGTCAGTATAGAGGTGATAACTGACCATCAAGATAATAACCGTCAATGTCGAGGTGATAATTGTGCAGATGAAGATGACAACTCAACGTCGAGGTGATAGCTGTCAGTATCGAGGGGATAAATTTGACCACACCAAGATGAAAACTGTCAACATATAGGTTATAGCTGACATTATCGAGGTGATTACTGTGGCATCAATATGAAAACTGTCAACGGTTATAGCTGTCAGTATCAAGGTGGTAACTGGCATCAAGATGACAACTGTCAACATCAAGGTGATAGCTGTCAGTATCGAGGTCATAACTGTGATCATCATGATAACCATTTGCATCGAGGTGGTAGCTGTCAGAATTGAGGGGATAAATGTGACCATCAAGATAATGACCGTCAACATCGAGGTAATAGCTGTCATTATCGAGGTGATAACTTACCATCTAGATGATAACCGACAACGTCGAGTTGACAGCTGTCAGTATTGAGGTGATAATTGTGACCACCAAGATGAAAACTATCAACATCTATGTTATAGCTGTCAGTATGGAGGTGATAACTGTGACCATCAAGATAACAACTGTCAACATCTAGGTTATAGCTGTCAGTACCGAGGGGATAAATGTGACCATCAAGATGACAACTGTCAAAGTCGAGGTGATAGCTGTCAGTATCTAAGGGATAAATATGACCACCAAGATGATAACCACTAATGTTGAAGTGGTAACTCAGTATCGAGGGGATAACTGACCAAGATGACAACTGTCAACATTGAGGTAATAGATGTCAGTATCGAGGGGATAACTGTGACCATGAAGATTACAACTGTCAATGTCGATGTGATAGCTGTTACTGTAGCATCAAGATGATGACTGTGACCATCAAGATAACAACTGTCCAGCGTCGAGGTGATAGCTGTCAGTATTGAGGTGATAACTGTGGCATCAAGATGACAACTGTCAACATCTAGGTTATAGCTGTCAGTAATGTGGTAACTGACTCACCAGATGATAACTGTCAACATCTAGGTTATAGCTGTCAATGTTGAGGTGATAACTGGCATCAAGATGACAACTGTCAACATGTAGGTTATAGCTGTCAGTATCGAGGTGGTAACTGACCAACTTGATGACAACTCAACATCTAGGTAATAGCTGTCAGTATGGAGGTGATAACTGTGGCATCAAGATGACAACTGTCAACATCTAGGTGGTAACTGTCAGTATCGAAGTGGTAACTGACCAACCAGATGACAACTGTCAACATTGAGGTGATAGCTGTCAGTATCGAGGTGATAACTGTAGCATCAAGATGACAACGTCAACATGGAGGTGGTAGCTGTCAGTATCGAGGTGGTAACTGTGACTAACCAGATGACATCTGTCAACATCTATGATTATAGCTCTCAGCATTGAGGAGAAGTGACCATCAAGATGACAACTTCAGTGTTAAGGTGATGAACTGCCAGTTAAAATGAGAACTGAAACCAGCAAGATGTCAACATCAAGGTGATGTATGTCAGAATTAAAGTGATAATTGTGACCATCAAGATTTTAGTTTAGGCTTTTTATGGGGTGACTAACCCTTCTTAGCCAGTCATCTTATTATTTATGTTATGTGACTTGTGATTCAGAAGTCCAAAGATTTTGACATGTCACATGATATGGGTTTCATGTAGCATCACTGGATTAAACTAAAGAAATTTGAATGACTATCTGACTTCAGAATCTACAAGATACAAGTAATGGATGAGAGTTGACAGCCTTCAGGACAGTAAAGATGTGAAAGACTGGATGCAATGCATACAAAGAGCAAACAAGACGCTGGATGCAATGCATACAGAGAGCCAACAAGACGCTGGATGCAATGCATACAGAGAGCAAACAAGACGCTGGATGCAATGCATACAGAGAGCAAACAAGACTCTGGATGCAATGCATACAGAGAGCAAACAAGACTCTGGATGCAATGCATACAGAGAGCAAACAAGACTCTGGATGCAGTGCATACAGAGAGCAAACAAGTGTGCGGGAGTGTTTACACTAGAGTTCGCAATTGTGCACCTTAATGTGAGCACTGGTGTGTGTAGCAGATGACATGCTGTGATGGACGATCTCAGTACAGACAACTTTTGATCTTCACAATCAGCTGCTCAAGTGGTAACCAACAATGCAGAGAATAATTCAACCAAGATGTCAGAGTGATGCTCATGTGACCTAAATCCTGAGGTTGGTGAGAAAGAAAACAAAAATATGAATATGAACAGTACTCGATTATCAAGAATTAAAGCTTAGAATTCAGAGTTGTTTTGGAAGAAGAGGAAGTAAAGAAACTGCTCATGTTGGAAGACTACGGTAACTTACGTATCAAGATCATTGATGCAAAGAGTCATGATACATATTTTAAAATCATTGCAGAAAAACTTGAGTACTTATCTATGGACAGGTATACAAATTTCTTGTTTAATTACATGTTAGGACTAATCAAAGATTGAGGAATTTATAAACTGCGAAATATAAGTGGATGGCTTGTTCTGATCTTTATATAACCCTATCAATTTTGAAGTTAAATTTATCCATTGATATATATACACTTGTTTGAACCAATTTGTTTCAAATTGCTTTGTTTCAATAAAAAACTTTAAAAATACTTTAAAAAAAGAAGATCTATTAAACTGATGACGTAGATCCCAATTTTAATTTTTTTATTCTTGGGTAATTGGTCTGAAAGTTAAAAAGGTTGTGATTAATCAATTTTTAACAATTTATTTGGATGTTTTTTGTTGTTGATGATTTTAAACAATCTTGCTGATGTTGGCTCCAGGTGTAATTTGTTCAACTTAGATTACCTATGTAGTTCCATAGAGTTTTATGGAGAAATGTACATGGACCTTTATACCAATTTGCACAGTGACTTGGTGAAGGTTCCATGGCAATGATCAACGACAAGCAAATCCCAAAAGAACAAGAAGAATGACCCGAGGAGTGTCTTGGATCACTAAATGCAGATGGCGCTGCATTTTAGAAATTCAGGTACTAATAACGGAACTGGAAACGTTCAACTATAATTAAAATTGAATGATAAAAAGAGAACAACTTATTCAAATAATACAAGCAATAGCATCTGGGATCACAGATAAAAGTAAATTTTTTAAATAAGCAGTGATAAACAAGAAGGAAGAATTGAATTTTGAGATGATTATTGGAGAGAAGAAGAAATATTAAGATGGTAGGAACTACAAGAAGAAGAGGCTGAACAGGAAAACTGCTGTACCTGAGGTAATTTCTTTGGAAGAAATTACAATCTAGATCAGAGGGATTAAATGATCCAGTACAAATGGAAGCCACATACAGTACCAGTCACATCTCTAAACCTGTCTGGGATTTCACAAATGATCCAGTACAAATGGAAGCCACATACAGTACCAGTCACATATGTAAATAAGTCGTGGATTTCACAAATAATGCAGTACAACTGGAAGCCACATAATGTACCAGTCACATCTTTTAACCAGTCCTGGATTTCACAAATGATCCAGTACAACTGGTAAGATACATACAGTACCAGTCAAATCTGTAAACCAGTCGTGGATTTCACAAATGATCCAGTACAACTGGAAACCACATACTGTACCAGTCACATCTCTTAACCAGTCCTGGATTTCACAAATGATTGAGTACATCTGGAAGCCATATACTGTACCAGTCACATCTGTAAACCAGTCTTGGATTTCACAAATGATCCAGTACAACTGGTAAGCTACATACAGTACTAGTCACATCTCTAAACCAGTCCTGGATTTGACAAATGATCCAGTACAACTGGAAGCCACATACAAAACCAGTCACATCTCTAAACCAGTCCTGGAATTCACAAATGACCCAGTACAACTGGAAGCCACATACAGTACCAGTCATATCTGTAAACCAGTTCTGGATTTCACAAATGTGTGAGAGTGATGTTATAAAGCTTTTGATGTACAAGAACAGCAATGAAGGTATTCACTATCAATAATCTTGACTGAAGCCTGATGAATGTAGAATATAGGATAATGATGCAAAATACAGGATAATGATGCAGATTACAGGATAATGATGCAGAATACAGGATAATGAAGCAGATTAGAGGATAATGATGCAGAATACAGGATAATGATGCAAAATACAGGATAATGATGCAGAATACAGGATAATGATGCAAAATACAGGATAATTATGCAGAATACGTGATAATTGTGCAGAATACAAGATAAATATGCAGAATACAGGATAATTATGTAGATTACAGGATAATGATGCAGAATACAGGATAATTATACTGGGTAATGATGCAGAATACAGCATAATGATGCAGAATACAGGATAATGATGCAGAATACAGGATAATGATGCAGAATACAGAATAATGATGCAGAATACATGATGATGATGCGATGCAGAATACAGGATAATGATGTAGAATACAGGACAACGACGTTTGCAAAATGAAACTGCTAGGAGACAAGAATGATTTTCTGAAGCCAAACAATATTGCCGAGGTTGCACAGGATCTTGATAATTGAAAGAAAATCATGGTTCCCTACACAGCAGCCAAATGATGATAATGATTGTAATTTACCATGTGTAGCAAAATACCACACCATGTTGGTATGCAGATTTACTGTTTACTTTACTGCACCATTATGTGATGAGTTACAGTACATTACCTACAGGAGAAAGGACACAATGTAATGTCTTTTATGATGCATCCTTAACTCATAACTACGTATAGAAAAATGAAATTATCATCTGCTTGATTGCACCAGTAAGTATAATTATGTCTTTTTTATGGTGTAGAGTGGGCCACAGCTTTGCAGTTTGTTGCAAATTGGCTAATTTGTAGAAATAAATACTTGTAGTTATCTTTTGTTGTCATTGAATTTATAAGAGAAGGTAGTACTGTTCATATGTTATACTCTATTTATATTGTGTTAGTAAATCTTTTAGTACTGCATATTTTCCTAATTGTAATCACATAGTTTGATATGATTTATGAAGAATTGTTGTTGCTATGGTACTTGTTACATGTAAAATACAGTACATACTTGAATGCTTTTGGTTCTGATGGGATAGCATAGGAACCTATGCAGTCATGATGGCGTGTTTGGGTGTATGTGTGTGTTTGACAGCCAGCTCGCAAATGCGATATCTCAAGAACAGTAAACTGAATTCATGTCATGTGGTACACAGATAGCCCATGGACCGTAGATGTGCCCTATTCTTTTTGATGGTGATGTTATGCATATTAATAAGTAGGCGGGCATAGTGTAAAAATCTTTAAAATGTTCATATTTTAAGAACCGCATGTCTGTTTTGTTTCATATTTGGTGTAATTATAATGTTAGTTGGTGTGTACATTTTTATGATGTAGAATTGTTGAATTTCATTAATATGCAAAGTGGATGGGGCCTAATATGATTTTGCTGAAAAAAGGTTGTAAACATGGTATCTCAAGAATGGTATCTCAAGAATGGTAGACTGGATTCATGTCATATTTGATACACAGATAGCCCATGGTCCGCAGATGTAACCTATTGTTTTTGATGGTGATGTCATGCATATTAATTAGTAGGCGGGGCTTAATGTACAAATCCTAAAATGTTCAGATTTTAACAAGCACATGTCTGTTTTGTTTCATATGTAGGATTATTGTGATGTTAGCTGGTGTGTACATGTTCATAATGTAAAAACATTGAATTTCATTAATATGCATAATGGGCGGGGCTTCACATGATATTGTTAAAAAGGGCTTGTGTGGTACTCAGATAGCCCATGGTCTGTAATGTGCCCTATTGTTCTTGGTGGTTATATCTTGCATATTAATGAGTATGCGGGGCTTAGTGTAAAAATCTTGAAATGTTCATATTTTAACAATCACAAGTCTGTTTTGTTTCATATTTGGGATCATTATCATGTTAGCTGGTGTGTACATGTTCATGATGTAAAAACGTACAATTTCATTATTATGCATAGTAGGCGGGGCTTAATATGATATTGCTGAAAAAAGCTTGTAAACACAGTATTCCAAGAATGGTAATCTTGATTTATATCATATTTGGTACACAGAAATCCCA
This sequence comes from Chiridota heheva, assembly GCA_020152595.1. Lineage (NCBI taxonomy): Eukaryota > Metazoa > Echinodermata > Holothuroidea > Apodida > Chiridotidae > Chiridota > Chiridota heheva. The sequence continues at coordinate 217,326 of JAIGNY010003255.1, read as the reverse complement.
TGGTCTGTAGATGTGCCCTATTGTTTTTGGTGGTGATATCATGCATACTAATAAGTGGGTGGAGCCTAAAGTTAAAACTTTAAAAAAGTGATAAATGAGCAATTGTATATCTGTTTTGCATCATATTGGGCATGGTGATTTTGTTGGTTATTGTGTTCATGCTTTAGTTATCAGCAGATGTCATTATATGCATGGTGGGCTTTGCTTAATGTGAAATGATGTTAACACCATACCCTATCTCTGAGATACTATCTCATAAACAATATATCACATTTATGCTATATCGGGTACACACATGGGTAATGGTTTGTGCATATGTTCTAATGTTGTGGTAGTGATATCATGAATATTGATAAGTAGGCGGGGCTTAATGTAAAAATCATAACAATGTTTATATTTTAACAACCACATGTCTGTTTTGTTTCATGTTTGGTATAATTATGATGTTAGCTGATGTGTACATGTTCATGATGTAAAAACGTTGAATTTCATTAATACGCATAGTGTGCAGGGCCTAAAATGATTTTGCTGAAAAGAGCTTGTAAACACGGTATTTCAAGAACAGTAAAATGGAGTAATATATTATATTGTACACAGATAGCATGGTCTGCATATACTGTATGGCCTAATATTTGTGCTGGTGATTTCATGCATATTAATAAGTGGGTGGGGCTTAAAGTGAAAATTTAAAAAAAGTGATAAATGAGCAACTGTATGTCTGTTTTATATTGAGCATGATAATTTTGTTGGTTGTGTACATGCTTATGTTATCAACAGGTGTCACTAATATGCATGGTGGGTGTGGCTTAATGTGAAAGTGCTAAATGATGTAAACACCATAAACGATATATCACATTTATGCTATATGTGGTCACCAATGGGTCATGGTCTGTACGTATGTTCTAACGTGATAGTGATGTCATGAATGCTAATGAGTAGGTGGAGCTTGGTGACAAATTCTTAAAATAGGATAAATGAGCAATCGTTTTTGCATCATACTTGCTTTAATGAAGTTGTTGATTATTGTGCAAATGCTAATGTCAACATTTTTATTGATCTGCATAGTGGATGTTACTTATGAATAAATGTGGAACAAATATTTTATGATATGCAATTACATGACAGTTAATACAAATTTTGCAAATCAATCAGCTTATGAAAAAGCATTGGAACCACAAAACCTTTTGCTTTTCTGGTTCAAAACAGTTTCCTGGAGAGAATAGAGTAAAGGGACATTTTAAATATCTAACTTTGTCAATCTGCAATGGAGACAACAAGTTTACAAAAATACTAAAAACTGGAACTGTATTTTTCAACCTGTCAGCCACAATTGTCATTGTTCTCATATTTATGTGTGTGTTTCAGTATGTCAGTTGCATCATTTAAAACCAAAACTTGGCAAAAATGATCGCAGCTTCAGGCTGCTCATGGACGTATATACATTGTAGGTATATACACTAGTACCAAATATTTGTGTGTATTGTTTGTCAAAATAAGATTTTCCATTGAAATTCCTGTGATATTTGTTAAAACTCAAGAACAACGCACCAAAAGATAGTGTTAAGTCCGAGACAGGTGTTGCATATCAAACAAGATACAGTAGACAATGGAGCTTAATAGATACTTTCTATTGATTTGATTGTTTTTTAATCCTGACATTAATATTCGTATCCCTATTTTTTTTCTCATTTTTTGCAGGTCGGCATCACGTTCTTCCTCAGGATCTCTTGGACGCTCCCCTGGCTACAGAAGAAAGAGAAAGTCATCCCCATTCAAGCAGAGATACTCTGCCCCACGCCGCTCGCGTTCCCCACAACATTCACGAGCACCAAGACGATCAAGATCTTTCTCTCCAAGAAAGAGGAGGGGGTCATCAAGGTCACAATCTAGAACCCCTCCTAGGCAGCGGTCACAGGATGGTGACCGACCCTTGAAATCCTCTGGGAGGTACTCACCTCCTCCACTTCTTGAGCAGAGGTTGTTCAACGGCCCGCAAGACCTGGACATGAGAATCAGGGAGTTGCAGACCGGAAAGGCGTCCAAGTTTGCACAATATGTGTCAAATACAGAGGAAGTAAGAAATGATTATCCAAAAGAGGAAAAAACAGAAATGCGCCCGCTCACCCCAGTGAATGCCCCACCCTACAGAGAAAAACAGGGCTACTCTCCAAATCAGTACTTGCCTAAACCATCATACTCAGAACCCCAAGCAGATAATGTAACCTATAGTAACCAGAGTTTGCCCCATGCAAGAGGGAGTAGGGAGCCACGGAGGAGTTTCACACCTGAAAAAAAGCAACCTAGGTCGAGGTACAAGGACTCTTCATCCAAGGGAAAACGCAGCATCTCACCAGCAAGGACCGGCAGAAAGAGGAATAATTCCTCAGCCAGGAAAGAAAAGTTTCGAAGCCCGTCTTCATCCAGAGAATCCAAAGGACGTTCAAAAAGAGAGAGAGATTCTGAAAGGTTTGAGGAAGCTGACCCCAAACCCAGCAGTCCACAGAAGTCATCCAGGTATGGGCCAGGTATCGACTCAAATCTTATTGCGATTCCTCGTCGTAAAGACGAGGGCACCGCCCCTATATTTGATAGACCTGAAATACCAGTGTACACTATTCGTGATGACCCATCCTTGCAAGCTGAGGGTTATTTTGGTTCGCCAGAAAGATATGACAAAGGATTTGAGAGACATAATAGATACTCCGATTCACAACGAGAGCGCCAGCCTAGCCCGCAGGTGACATTCCGTGCGACAGGACTTGATTCTCTGAAGTTTCCTAGTTCTGTACTTTTTGATAAACCCCAAACGACTAAAACTACCACAGTTACCCTAGGAGAGATAAGGGACTCTTTACGGGCATCGATGGAGGATAAAAGGGGAGGTTCTCCCTCACGTAATGTTGAACCTTCACATTCAAGTGATCTGAGAGTGGCTATTGATCGCAAACAATTTTCTCCAAGAGGAAATTCCTACGGAACTGATCTACTGTCTCGGGAGAGGGTATTGTATGATCAAGAAAAGATGGGGACTTCATTTGGAAATACTCACTATGAATCAAGGGCCATGTCGGAAGAAAGAAGACCAGTTAAAGAGAGACTTGGGGACAAGAAAGTGATGCAGGACATGCCAAATTTCAGAAAAGAGGTTGACATGATAAGCTCAGAGGATCCGTTGATGGTGCCCAAGAATGCAAATTTCTTCCAGGTATTGTCAATTAGATATTTAAATTTCTATATCATGATTTTGAAGGTTAAGTGCGTTGCTGTTGTACAGTTGGGTGCGTTGCTGTTGTACAGTTGGGTGCGTTGCTGTTGTACAGTGGGGTAGCCAGCATTCAAAATGTGGCTGTAGCAGGGCTGTGACTTTTAATGTCATTGCCTTAAAAGTGATAACAGTATATATTTCTATAAAAAAAGGGGGAAGGGGGGGAGAGAGATTTCAGACACCTACCTCTGTGTGTAAAGTAGCTGATTAGGACTATGGGTTTCCATTGTTATGGCTATAATTTCCCCTTGCAATCAATAGCCTTTCTTCCACTTGGTAGCATGTTTTTATGTCAATCACAACAAATGGTAAAAAATTTCATCGGCAGATGTGATTTTGTATAATTGGGGGTGGGGAGAGGGGGGGGGTAGAGCTATGAATGTGTATCATTTACATGCGTTTAGTACCGTATTTTTCGGAAATACACCAAAATCTCTCCAAATTTACGATGTGAAGTTAAACAAAAATTGCGCAACCAGTATGGCAAAAGTATCGACTCCATTGCCCAAATAGACGCTCGAGTTTTGCTTTCCAAATCGTAAATAGTTTACTTCTACAGTATGAATCATCACTTTTATGGAAAACATGCATGGAAATTCAGTTTAGAAAGAACAGATAACTTCCTTCCAATGTCATTTAAACTCAACATCACGTAACTTTTTTTGCTGTACTCGCCACAGTTTTTAAAGTTTCACTGAAAATCTTGCATACTATGATACCTCATTGTAAAACATTTAAGGGGGCAGTTTAGGTTATTATCATTTTTTTTTTTATTGCTTCATTTGACACTTTAATATGTCTACTATAACATGCCAATAACAAAATTATCAAATTCATTCTTTTTATTCCTATAAATTAACTTTATAAATGATCACTCATAATGGTAAAATCAGGTTGCCATGGCAACGCTTATGTAAATAACACCAAAAAGCCAATTAATCGCCCATTTAAAAGCATATACCATTTCAATTTCATCACACTACCTCTTTAGTACCCTGCTGTATTGAAAACGACTGGTGTTATTAGTCTAAGGTCCTTCTATTGACCTTTGATATGCTCTCTTTCTACTATTGTTCTAAAATACATTGTGATATATATTAGTTTCCATGTCAATTTGAGCCGAAACTTTAAATGCAATTTACTCAAAACGACCAATTTTGGCTACAAATCACTACAACTTTAAAAGTATACACCCAACCAGCACAACACTTTGCAGAAATGTAGCCCTTGAAAAGAGCTACAAAATGTATATTTTATTTTTCCAATATCTCTTTTCAATTAAAAGTTATAACAAAATATAATCAATTTTTATGTATTGCATTGTTTTTTTGTTGCCATGGTAAGCGAAGAAAAAAACATACAATTTGCTTACAAGACATCAATTAAGCCGTATGCAAAGTAAGAACTATGTAGAACTAAAAATGTGGAGGTAGTAGCAATGTAATTGCAACCCATATTTTTTAATGCAAAAACGATTGTTTGACCTTTAACCCTTGCTAATTTGCATATTAAGGTCAACTTTAATTGAAAATTTAATGCTAATTTGTAGGCATTCCTCAAACATTATAACCACCAAGTTTCATTCAGATACACATCAGAACACAGTAGATATATAAGGAAACAACATATTACAAAATAAAGGGGGCTCTAGACCTAAACTGCCCCCTTAAAAACTACGCCAAAAAACTACAGAAAAAGGTTCTGAAATATCAGTTCTCTTGAAAAAATGGCCGCCATCTTGGTGAAGCACCTAGAATTTCAGCACTGTCAAAACCTTTTTATGTTTCTATATTTTTGCAATATTTTTGTGTGTGATTTGAATCATGAATGATCATATTGATTTTAAATGGCAATACTGACTATGAAAAACGATTACTCGCAATGAAGTATTTAGTAAACGTTTACAAGGATTTGTGAATGTGTGGCGTGTACACGCTAAACGGTCACAGCTCGTAGGGGGGGGGGGTCTATATAACCTGCCAGCAATTTGAAAATTGCACATTACATTCTGTAAAGGCAAATTATAACAGACAGTTAATAAAAACCAAATTTATGCTTATTTGAATGATTTTCATATTTTGTGTGCAACAGTATAAATTTGTTTGTTAGTTCTGGCTGATTCAAGTTCCAAGAATTCTTGGGATATGGAAAATTGGTAATATGTCATTTAAAAGATGTTATGCTTCTAGTTGAGTCATTGATTACTTTCATACATGTATAAATCATCCCAGAAGTGCATTGAACAAACATTTTAGATACAACTGCACTCCTACAAAATATTGTGGAAAACAATATACTAGTCCACTAATGACATCACAACTTTTCATATTTTCTTGAATATATTTAGGTCTGGAAATTGCTGTAAATGATCACTTAATCGCACATTATTTCTAAATTCATGAGCCTAAATAGATTTTCTGACAATCATGATGATAAGTTTTGATTCCTATTTTGCTCTTCAGCATGATGACCGAGATGCTGAATCCAACCGAGCGTTGTCCCCTCCTCACCGACCAGCTACCAGCTTCTATCCTCGTAGCACACGCGGCAGAGGCTACAACCGGGGGTTTGTAAGTCGAGGAAGAAGACCTTTCCGTGGACGATTCAACAGCTACCATCGTGGGTTTGGACGAGGGGGCATGTCGAGGGAGTACAAGTGGAAACATGATAAGTTTGAAGATTTGGATAAGGGGAAGGATGACGGGAAGAAAGACCGGAAGAAGGACCACAAGAAGCGAGAAGATGTCAAGGTGAGAGGAACAAATCCTTAGCTTGAACCCAGAAAGGGGCAGGGGCAAGGACAAAAGGTAGCAAGGGCCATGTAGGATGACTTTGAGGCACTTCCAAACATAAATTACAGAGGAATCAAGAAAATAAGTAGTGCATCTGTATCTATTGATATTGGGAAACTGTAAACAGCATCAAAGAATGTAAAGCAAGTATCAAAGTAATTTTTTTTTTTTTAAACTGGTTCGTCAAAAAGGGGCAGGGTGGAAGAAAATAGGGGCAGGGTGTAAGAAAATAGGGGCAGGGTGGAAGAAAATAGGGGCAGGGTGGAAAAAATAGGGGCAGGGTGGAAGAAAATAGGGGCAGGGTGGAAGAAAATAGGGGCAGGGTTGAAGAAAATAGGGGCAGGGTGGAAGAAAATAAGGGCAGGGTGGAAGAAAATAGGGGCAGGGTGGAAGAAAATAGGGGCAGGGTGGAAGAAAATAAGGGGCAGGGCGGAAGAAAATAGGGCAGGGTGAAAGAAAATAGGGGCAGGGTGGAAGAAAATAGGTGGAGGGTGGAAGAAAATATCGACAGAGTGGAAGGAAATAGGGACAGGGTGGAACACAGCTATGAAAAAAGCCTAAGGGCCTGGAATACTTCTGAATTACTAAAAAGTAATTCCTGTGATTGTTCATGTTGATTTATATGGAAGTGAACAATTTAAGAGACAAATTGGTAAAGAACAATATTAATATCTTATTCCGTTGAGGAGTTATTTCATATTAAATTTTCCACCAGTCTTTTGAATGGTGACTGGTGCAGAAAGCTGTATTTAACAGTGTGATGTCATAGTTGAAATTCGAATAAAAGAGTTTATGAATTTCACTGATTAAAAAAAATTAGGTACATAAAGAGATTGGAATCTTTGAAATGCAAAAACTCGTAAACGGTATGAGATTGTGTGTCATCATATTTCTTTCTTCTTCACCAATTGCTTTTCAATACAAATGAAAATTGATGGAAATATTCCAAAAGCGCCATAATAGGTGGAACCTCTTAAAGAGTCCTACTTTTTTGAAGTAACCAATCAAAATAATTCCCCCATCATTACCTACATTGTAGCATATGCGTTACTACACAATGGGGAAGACCACAACGTTAGGGAACATTTTTGTTGAAAATTATTTTAATGACTTGTCCAGATTTATTTATTGAAAACAGGATTTTCAGGATTTGATCAGATGTTGGATCGCTACCATTTAAGTAGAAAGCACCAATTATCTAATAATTACAAGCTTATATAATTACAAACAATAGTTAAGTGAAATATACAAAACTTTCTTAAGAATGTGAGGCTGTGATGTCATGACTAGTCTGAAAACAGTCATTTCTACAGAAATCTGTTAAATTTTCAAACTAACATCTGATGGGAAAAGATGTTTGAATACTTTCTTATCCACCTTGAGCTATTAGTGTCCGCTAACATAGAAGTAGCACAACTAGTATTATACAGTAATTACAATTGCTTACATGTACCGAATTAACTGCAGATCAACATTAGAGAAGAGTTTTCATTACCATTTGTCTGTTCTTCATCCAGTGTTTTGTTTAAATGGTACCAGTAGCTGCACTTAAGTTCATGTCCTGTTGTACCATTAGCCTATAAACAACCACAAACTTTGGGCAAATCTTTTCAAGAGTTTTTCCATTCTTTTTTCTACTTTAGAGCCTCAGAAAGGTAAAGAAGTCTAAAAAAGATGGACATAAAGACTGAAATAAAAAGGTAAAACCAGAAACTATTAATTTCATGTGGGAATAGTGAATTTGTTAGGGCGAGGAAGAAAATGTGTAAAAGGACATTCTGTAATAAATAAAAGAAATGGGCAATGTACTACGTACTTGAAGTAAAATGAACATTTACTTCATTTTAGCATTTTCTCTTCTCAATAATTATATTTTTTGTAAAAGGGTTATAACTGTCCAAACTGATTTTTTTTGGGTCTAACCTTTCACCTTTTTATTTTAAGTAGATAAAACCTTAAATTCTCATTTAAATGGTTCAAGAAAGGACTTGTGCACCATATATTTGATTGTGATTCTGAAGAGCAAGATACTCAATTGATACCCTCAAACATTTGCAGACTCCCTGTCGTGTAGTCCATCGTTCACATTGTGTTGACAAAAATCACTCCATGCATCCAGAGTAATCATATCACAGCCAAGGTTGGCCATTATGCAGAATTGAAATACACAGTGGTTTTTGTTTTTAATATTTGTCACTATGCGAAAAGAGGGACGATATGTTCCATACAAACTACCAATAATTTGGGCAGACCCACCAAAACCTCTGGTTGCCGAACTTGCGGGTAAATATTTTGGTTTTCCTGGGCTTTGTGGATCCCTGATCACAGATAGTGTAACATGGAAGGTTTTGAGATCCATTAAGTTTCTTTCCTTCTCATTACTTTCAGGTGAATGGGAGGAAGTGGTGAAGCAACCTTGAGAAGGATCATTGAAATACCAACAAGCATCAAGACAGGAAGTTATGAGTGTAAGGGGTGGATTGAGTGTGGTAATTGTAGTGTGGAAGGGACTGGGGGTGTGGTACATGTATGGTGCAAGGGGAGTGTACGCCAGAAAACTTTTGACACTACGGATTTGTTTTAGCAAGGAGGCAGTGAAAAAGCCTACAACAAATAAGAAGCAATGTTGTTAATTTTCACATGAATAAGAAAAACTCATTTTGTAAAATAATCTCACCCTCCAAAGGAGTTTTGACCATGTACACAATGAAGTCTGCAGTTACAAGTTTTGTGAAATATCTTGATATGTGGTTTCCTAATGTAAATTTTAGAAAGAAAGGCATTTTGAGCCTTGCTATTTTGTTTTGGGAGCTATTGAATCATCTTGTGATACCATACAAGATATAATTGTTGCCAATGTTAACATAGGTTTATTTTATGCTCCTGACAGGTCTCTTTTTACGCAAAGGTTGTGTGTATATTAAGTTGTGGGACAGGATTTTCAAACTAAAAAGAATACACATGGTAATTCTTGGATCTCTGTTTAGCTGTGTCCACTGTTCAGCCCAGAGACACAGGCTCAATCCTGGATGGGATCATACCAGAGACCCAGGTTCAATCCTGGATCGGATCATACCAGAGACCCAGGTTCAATCCTGGATCGGATCATACCAGAGACCCAGGTTCAATCCTGGATGGGATCATACCAGAGACCCAGCTTCAATCATGGATCGGATCATACCAGAGACCCAGGTTCAATCCTGGATCGGATCATACCAGAGACCCAGGTTCAATCCTGGATGGGATCATACCAGAGACCCAGCTTCAATCATGGATCGGATCATACCAGAGACCCAGGTTCAATCCTGGATCGGATCATACCAGAGACCCAGGTTCAATCCTGGATCGGATCATACCAGAGACCCAGGTTCAATCCTGGATGGGATCATACCAGAGACCCAGCTTCAATCATGGATCGGATCATACCAGAGACACAGGCTCAATCCTGGATCGGATCATACCAGAGACTCAGGTTCAATCCTGGATCGGATCATACCAGAGACTCGGCTTCCAATCCTGGATCGGATCATACCAGAGACCCAGGTTCAATCCTGGATCGGATCATATTAGAGACTCAGGTTCCAATCATGGATGGGATCATACCAGAGACTCGGGTTCAATCCTGGATCGGATCATACCAGAGACCCAGGTTCAATCCTGGATCGGATCATATTAGAGACCCAGGTTCAATCCTGGATGGGATCATACCAGAGACCCAGCTTCAATCCTGGATCGGATCATACCAGAGACCCAGGTTCAATCCTGGATGGGATCATACCAGAGACCCAGCTTCAATCATGGATCGGATCATACCAGAGACCCAGGTTCAATCCTGGATCGGATCATACCAGAGACCCAGGTTCAATCCTGGATCGGATCATACCAGAGACCCAGGTTCAATCCTGGATGGGATCATACCAGAGACCCAGCTTCAATCATGGATCGGATCATACCAGAGACCCAGGTTCAATCCTGGATCGGATCATACCAGAGACCCAGGTTCAATCCTGGATGGGATCATACCAGAGACCCAGCTTCAATCATGGATCGGATCATACCAGAGACCCAGGTTCAATCCTGGATCGGATCATACCAGAGACCCAGGTTCAATCCTGGATGGGATCATACCAGAGACCCAGCTTCAATCATGGATGGGATCATACCAGAGACCCAGGTTCAATCCTGGATGGGATCATACCAGAGACCCAGCTTCAATCCTGGATCGGATCATACCAGAGACCCAGGTTCAATCCTGGATCGGATCATACCAGAGACCCAGGTTTAATCCTGGATCGGATCATACCAGAGACTGTAAAAATGGTACCTGTTGCTTGCTTACCTGGCACTTGGCATTTAGAGGATAGAATAGGGCACTAATAAGAATTTGTTGGATCCCTGGGATAATCAGTTACAGTGCTTGTCTCATGTGCAGGGATGGTGAATGTTTCTCCTATAATCAAAATCAAATGGAACTAAAAAGCAACTTCTTAGGGCACTTCTGGTGTGAAGTTAGTGATGGACATGTAGAGGCAACATTTGCTAAATTGCTTTTAAAATCTGATGAAAAATCATGAAAAATGCAAAACAAATTCATGTAACAAATTTTTAATCCAGACCATTTTACAGCGTTTTGAATTATCAGGTATGAAGCTGCAACTTATTGTCTAATTTGTAATGTATTACTTGACAAGCTTTGGATCTTAATCAAATTAAGTGTAGGTGACAATGTTTTGAAGGGTGCAGTAAATCTGCATCCAGTTGTACAAATAAAGTTTGATCAAACTTCTATAAGTTATAGTTCAAAGTAAGAGGAGTCCTATTTTCAAAATTAAAAAAAAAACTGATCTGCTAGAATTTAACCAATAAGTAGGCTTGAAGTGAAAATTTGACAAAGGTAAAAATGAACAACTATGTTTTGCGTCATATTGGGCATGATAATTTTGTTGCTTATTGTGTACATGCTTATGTCTTCAGCAGATGTCATTAATATGCCTGGTGGGTGTGGCTTAATGTGAAATTGCTAAATGATATAAACACCATACTGTACCCCATGAATGATACATCAGATTTAGGCTACATCAGGTACACAGATATGTTGTGGTACTGATTTAATGAATATAGATGAGTAGGCAGGGCTTACTGACAAATTGAAATAGGATAAATGAGCAACTGTTTTTGCATCATACTTGCTATGAAAATGTTTTTAATTATTCTTTAATTGCCAATATTGTTAACGATTTTATTGATCTACATGGTGGGTGTACTTTATAAATAAATATCCTGGAACAAATATTTCATAATATGCAATGACATGACAAGTTTAAATTTTGCAAATCAATCAGCTTTTGAAAAAAAAAGCATCGGAACAACAAAACCTTTTGGTTCTGGTTACCTTCCTTTGTTTTCATTTTTCAAGTTCTGAGCATAACAGTGCTCAAGTTTTGCAAAATGCTCAAGTTCATTCTGAGATGGGTTTAATCTAAATTTTGATGAGTTTTAACTCATCAAAATTTAGACATGACTTGTCCTTCTCCTTAAACATTTGTTCCAGCAAATCATAACCACAAACTTACTGTAGCAAATAGTGAGACCACTTTTATCTTAATGAAAATAACCACACAATAAGAACTTCATCCATTGCTAATATGATACTCAGCACCAACTTCCAAAACAACTAAGGTTTCAGAATAAAGAAAATTAAGAGGCAAAATCTGACCCGACCTGGTTATGTATCAGGTCGGGTCAGACTGTCTGAAACTTTAAGGAGCAGAACAACTAATAAATGTATGCTACATTGCACAAAATCATACGAGTTACAATACTTGGTTAGGGTTTTTGCTATCGTTGATCAAGTTCGATCCATTTTCATTGTACTGTCTCGGTCATCATCATTACATGGCCCGTTGAGAGGCTATCCCACATGTAGGTCAAAAATAAGATAAATACACTACAGCCTGTACACTATAGGTTCGGAGTCAATGCATGTCCTGATTCCACTGGCATTATCAGGAATGTACTCTACTGCCCCCTATTAAGTTTTAAAAATCGCTCTCAATATCTTCAGATATGCTTTGAGAGTGGGCTAAAAGGACTTCCTGATTATTCTGTGATTTCATTAATCTGTTTAGTCATATAAGGGATAGACCATTTTACCTGTAAATGTATTATGCAAAATTTGCCACAGTATGCAAAATTTGCCACAGTATGCAAAATTTGCCACAGTATGCAAAGTTTGCCACAGTATGCAGATAAAATGGGCTACCACCAGTGGGCTATCCCATTTTGGCGCCTTTTTATGATTTGGGGTAAAATATTTCATTTGTGAATTTTCCCCAAGTATAATTCATGTGCATACAATTAAAAGTATCCTTCTGTAGGAACTATGTTGATTGTTTTATAATGTTCCAACTTTAAACCTCATTCTCTCAAAACTGTGATTTTGTAGTATAGCCCACTTTGCCTCTCAGCAGCTCACATTTTCCATCATGGGGTGCACCGTGAACATTCTTCTGTTGGACTGAAATCTTTCTGTTTGAATGACATGCGAGATTATTAAGATCATCAAATCTGGAACCATATCAATTATGTTCAAACTTATGACGGATTTTCAAGTTTTTACTGACCCCTATGTAACTCTTATCCCATGGCAGGCAGGGTAACTGCAACCCCTGATGTGCCTACCACAGTATAAAGGTTTATTAAAAGTAACTCTTATCCCATGGCAGGCAGGATAACTGCAACCCCTGATGTGCCTGCCTCAGTATAAAGGTTTAATATTAACCTCTAACTTTTGACAAGCAAACCGCGTCCCCTGCACCTGCCATGGGATAGGGGTACAATTTTGACAGGTCCAAATTAAGGATTTGGGTTCATTAAATGTGTGCATGATGAAAAGGAGATTATCAATCTGTTCATTTTCTGCATGTAGATGTTCTGTGGGGAAGAACTACTTGAGTGTAGCAGTCATTTCATTTTGCTGAAAGCTCATTTTTCCTGATGTACAATACTCCTACTGTACATCAGAAAAAGTGAGATGAGTTTAAAACATGCGGTTTGTGATGCTGCGTGAGAAATACGACTTAAATTTGTTACGCTTTTCTTCTTTAATGAAGTCTCTGAAACTGCCTGTTTCAGTCAACTCTTGGCAAATTTGAGGAAAGGGTAGTTTGAATCATGCACCAAGATATTTCGGCAGGGTTACAGAGAGATCGCAGTTCATGTGTTTCCCACATGACTTTATATGATTTTCTGTGTAATCTATAGTGCAATCATTTACTCTTCAGTGTGACAAAATATCTGATTCATTTACTTAAAATGACTATGGACATATGGCCGATTTAAGATATGTGAAAGAGCATGAAATTCTGAGTGGAATAGTTTTTAGTACTTGTGAAAAGCTTATTTAGTTTTTAAGTAATGACCTAACAAAGTTTCAAGATTTGTTAATTTATGCAGAATGTGTGATAGTAAGAGAAACATATCTCAACATGTGAATGTAATTATTTAAATTCTGTCCTTCAAATTCAGCTCCTTGTGAATTTTAGAATGTCTATTCTAGATACATGTTTCAGGGTATGACCCAAATTCCAAAAAAAAATTGCCTCAATAGTCCAATGCTATATTTCAAACAAAATTAATAACTGAGGAATAAAAAATGGTTTTACTAAAGGTGACGAAAGATCCTTCCCCAATTGATGTCGCAGATTATTGGGCAATAACAGCTAAAAATTAGAAATGCTGTAAATTGGTCGATAACTGAGGAATAAAAAATGGTTTTACTAAAGGTGACGAAAGATCCTTCCCCAATTGATGTCGCAGATTATTGGGCAATAACAGCTAAAAATTAGAAATGCTGTAAATTGGTCGATTTTTAACCAATTTTGATGGAATTGTTTATTATTTTAAACAAATTAAACCCAGGTTGCCTCTAGAATGTCCATAGTCCTTTAAAGACATCACTGATGTGCATATTGTTATGCTTGTTGCATGATGGTGACAAAAAAATGTAACAAAATTAATTACATTGTGTAATCATGAAACTTAAGGTGCTTGCGGCCGAAAAGTTAGGACGTTAGTTTTTGCTAATTTCATAGATATGGCTAATTTATGTAGATTTTAACCAATAGAAATCACATCACATGGTCTGCTTTTTAGAGAAATTTTCATGTACAAATTTTGCGAGTTGGGATATAGTGATGATTATTACCGCAGAGGTATTTGATTTAGTATGAAACACCCCTCGCTTTTCGGCCGAGAGCAGTTAAACATTTTAAAGTATATTTTGCCAAAATATTTGGTATATGAATTTTACTCCGACAGTTTTTTTGCTGCATATGTTGTCTAGCTTTTTATCCCTTTTGTTTTATATGTAATATTTTCCTTTAATGTGTTATGCAGCTTTTTTAAAAGCTTTTTTCAGTAAATAAAATGAATTTTATACAAAATATAAATTTGAGTTTTATCTGTCCAAACAGACTTTAGGATCACCAAACTGTATTCTAGAACTACAAAAGTTGTATTTTTGATAAAAAAAACTGGTACTCTTTAAACAAAATGTACAAAACAAAGGTTTAGTAGCTAAAAAAAAATTACAACAAGTCGGCAAAATCAATCCTTCAAGAGGACATAAACGCCAACCAAGCGTAAAAAGTATGAGTAAAAAAAAAATTATAAAAATAAATAAATCGTATTCTGGTGCCAAAAAAGATACAATCGTATTCTCAACATTTGTCCATATTAAATACGGCAAAATCGTACTAGTTGGCGGTCTGTCAAAGTGAGAATCAATCAATCTGAACATAAATGGAAAAAATGATATCTCTTTAATATTCTTAGTAGAACATCTTATGTCCATATTATCATAAAAGGTAAAACTACCAAGTTTACCCCCATTGTGACGAGTCTGGGGGGTATTTTCTTGATTTTAAAACACTGAAACGAAACTATTTTTGGCTCTTGATGCCCAGCCCCAATAATTAGCTCAAACACTGCTGCCCAAGGGAGTAAATCTCAGCAACAAAGTTGATGGGGCAGAGCACCCAGTCCCTGAAGGGGGCTTTAGAGTAGAACCTAAATTCAAGCAAAACACAAATGTTACACATTTCTAGAATCACAATCCTGCTACTAACTTACTATGAATTTTATAAGTTTCAAGAAAATAATAAGAATGAAAATTAGAGGAGTCTTTTAATATATATTTTACATTATACTTCCACAAATACTGTTTTATCACTGTGAATTAGGTTAACGATTATCAAGAGACGATCATACACCGTATACAATGCAAACTTTGATATACAACCTTAGAGCAAAAAACCTTGAGTACTGTAGGATTTCTTCATTCTGTAATTGGAAAGCATAACATGCCCTCTTTTAAAAAAATTGCAGCAGGCAGCCTAATTAACCTGTGCACCTTATCATACATGTACCTCCATGACAAAGACTTGATATATGCAGCCAAATTTACTATTTAAAAGAGCAGCAATACAAAGTTGATAGCTGTCAATGTTTGTTGTGGGATAAAATGGCAGCAGGATGATATAGTAGTGTAATTTGTGTGTACTATACACCAAAGATTGCATAGCCACAGATTTTAACATTTTGCCATAGATGGGCATCTTTACTTTTCTGCGGACGATATATCTTTATGGTTATATCTACATTTTTTAATTATTGTGACTCGAATTAACTTTGTACAGATTTTGTTGTATTCGTTTCAGACTTGACGCAGAGGAAGGGGTTACTTAATTATACACCAAGTTGAACTTAAAGATACTTAGTCTGTCGGAAATTTGGGTTCTTGCCCCCACCAAAATATCCCAGTTTAAGACACTGATCTGAAGCGGCACGGCAGCAGTTTTGGAAGGACACTTTGTATGTTTTATGATAAATAAGATTTCTATACTTATTAAATGATATCGTAAATGCTGTGTATATATATCTTCCTGATCAGCAGGAGGATCAGCTGCTCCACATGACTCCAGCTGCCCCATGGTTTGTCTCCATGGTCCGCCTCCATGGTCCTCCTCCATTGTCTGGCCTCTAATTAAACATAATACTCCCCTCTAGGATCAGATTAAACCACAACCTTGTCATCATCCATTATGAATTAAGAAATTTAAATTTCTTTTTTCCAATAATTCTCTTGTCCAAAGTTATTTGCATGATCTACACAATTTAACTATTCTTTTTCTCTCATTGTTCTCGCTGAAAAAATATTTTCAGAAGTTGCTTCAAAGAATGTGTGTTCAAAGTATGGTGATATTAAGGTTCTGAGAACGATATCATTTCTCAATTTGTGCTTCTGTGTAGAAATAAATGTTTATTCATTCCCCGATCAAACCCTTCTCCTGGGCCTCTTTCTGTAATTCTATGAGTTGCCTGAGAAAAAAAAAAAAAAAACATTAAGAATTAGAGGGAGGGAAATACAAAATTGTAGTTCTAATATAGTGCTTTTCTACAATGCGTTATTCAAAGCCTTTACAAAGGAAACTTTGAAGGCTATGCAGCCAGCCACGTGGCACACAAACAAGCACTACCCTACTTCAATGCTGACCACCACGTGAGAGGGTAGCAGGTCCCATTTTTAGCTCCACTAATTAAAGAATTAATTGGAGCTATTCTACTCACCTTGGTATTGGCGTCCGCCTCGGCGTTGGTTAAAGTTTTAGGGGAAGCAAGGGTTATAAAAAGTTTATCGCTTTAAAAATATATATTATTTAAAAGTGGAATAAATATATAGAATGTGCATGATGTCTGAATTAAAGTTTGCAGTTGTCGTAGATGGTGACCAAAATAACGAATGATTATATTTAAAAAAGGACGGACGGCATCGGGAGGGAGGGACGGACGGCATCGGGAGGGAGGGACGGGACGGCATCGGGAGGGAGGGACGGGACGGACGGCATCGGGGGAGGGAGGGACGGACGGCATCGAGGGGAGGGACGGACGCATCGGGAGGGAGGGACGGACGGCATCGGGAGGGAGGGACGGACGGCATCGGGAGGAGGGACGGACGGCATCGCGGATCGGGAGGGAGGGACGGCGGCATCGGGAGGGACGGACGGCATCGGGAGGGGGAGGCATCGGGACGCGCATCGGGAGGGAGGGGACGGACGGCATCGGGAGGGAGGGACGGACGGCATCGGGAGGGGGACGGACGGCATCGGGAGGGAGGGACGGCATCGGGAGGGAGGGACGGACGCATCGGGGAGGGAGGGACGGACGGCATCGGGGAGGGAGGGGGAGGAGGGGCGGCATCGGGAGGGAGGGACGGACGCATCGGGAGGGAGGGACGGACGGCATCGGGAGGGAGGGACGGACGGCATCGGGAGGGAGGGACGGACGGCATCGGGAGGGAGGGACGGACGGCCGGGAGGGAGGGACGGACGGCATCGGGAGGAGGGACGGACGGGCATCGGGAGGGAGGGACGGACGGCATCGGGAGGGAGGGACGGACGGCATCGGGAGGAGGGACGGACGGCATCGGGAGGAGGGACGGACGGCATCGGGAGGGGAGGGACGGACGGCATCGGGAGGGGGGACGGACGGGCATCGGGAGGGGGGGGGGGACGGACGGCATCGGGAGGAGGGACGGACGGCATCGGGAGGGAGGGACGGACGGGCCGCATCGGGGAGGGAGGGACGGACGGCCGCATCGGGAGGGGGGACGGACGGCCGGGGAGGGAGGGACGGACGGCGGCATCGGGAGGGAGGGACGGACGGGCGCATCGGGAGGGGGGAGGGACGGGGACGGCGGCATCGGGAGGAGGGACGGACGGCGCATCGGGAGGGAGGGACGGACGGCGCATCGGGAGGAGGGGAGGGACGGCGGCGGCATCGGGGAGGGACGGACGGACGGCATCGGGAGGGAGGGACGGCGGACGCATCGGGGAAGGAGGGACGGACGGACGGCATCGGGAGGGGAGGGACGGACGGAGGAGGGACGGACGGACGGCATCGGGAGAGGGGAGGGACGGACGGACGGCCGGGAGGAGGGACGGACGGACGGCATCGGGACGGACGGCATCGGGAGGGAGGGACGGACGGACGGCATCGGGGAGGAGGGACGGACGGGGCGGCATCGGGAGGGAGGGACGGGACGGACGCATCGGGGAGGGAGGGGACGGCATCGGGAGGGAGGGACGGCGGCGATCGGGAGGGAGGGACAGACGGACGGCATCGGGGAGGGAGGGACGGCATCGGGGAGGGAGGGACGGACGGCATCGAGGAGGGAGGGACGGACGGCATCAATCTATTGACATTTCATACTTTGCTACAGTAATTGCAATACCTATTAGATGTAGTCATCATTTGATAAATAAGCATTATTCAAAACTGAATAAATGAGATATCGTGTTTACAAGCAAAGCGTCACACCCATACCAACACCACTGCATAGGTTCGTGATGCTGATAGCATCGGAACCAAAAATGAAAATAAAGAATTAGAAACTGTAAGTGGACTTCCTAAAGCTTAGCTTGTTATAAAAAATTCTCTCGCTGGAAGTTACGGGATAAGTAACAGCTTATTTCCTTCAAGTAGCGCACTCTCACTGCAGCTTCGTATAGTTGAGCATGCTGTCATTCACAGCTCTTGGTATGGCTCTGCGAGATATCGAAAGCCACGACCTACCGACTAATAGGCGGATGCTCTACTAAATGAGCTAACCAGTCGGCTAACTGGGGAACAGAAAATTTAGAACTTATACAAAATTTCCCTCACTTCCCTTAATCTTTACTGATAGGAACCTTGCTATTCAAACCCTACTCATCCGAACACCCCACTTATCCAAACGATGGGTGAAACCCTGATTCATGCCTAAATGAGACCTAAAAGTAGAGGATGGTAGTAAAAATAGTTTAGAAGTACATCCACATAGGCGTATAAGGTTGGGTGCATGGTTGGGTGCATGGGGGAGATAACTCGCCCCCCCCCCCCTCTCTTAAATAGTATATTTTCAGGAGACTTGCAAGAAGGTTGGATGCATGGGGAGATAATTCCCCCCATCTAAACATCATTGATTACCTTCTTAATGAGTTGACCTTGAGCCTGCATTCCTTGTCATGTTTCCTGATGTCTATAATCTTCTCTGACGTGCATTCATTTGGCACAGGATCGATATCCCACCTCAAGAAAAGGCCTGTCCATAACGTCTGGCGAAGAAATAACACAAGTTATCAAAAAGTAAAAGTTCTTGCATGAAAAACACAATTTTAGATGTCAAAAGAGTCAACATTGCTCCAAATTTGGTTTTCATGTTCCTCAATTGAACATCAATAATCAGAAATATTTTAAGTGGTCAATCAATGCCTATTTTATGTGCCAGGAAAGCAATGGAGACCCTCTGTGGCAGTGTGGTGTAAAGCTGTAGCTTTATAATCTCGAGTCCCAGGTTCAATTCCCGGTGGGTCTCCAACCAGTGCCTTATGACTGGTTAATAAAATGGCCATGGGCGTCTTGACGTAATTACTCCCAATGGAGGTCTATTGGGACGTTATAAACCTTCGTAAACCAACCAAAACAGGACATAAAACATGTCCAACAATTTTATTCAGTTAAGGAGATTCTGATATTTAAAGCCAATAGGAATAACTTATATCAAGCCAATAAGGACAACTTCAAAAAATAAAATATATATGTTTTATGAAAAATGATAATTGCTCGTCTCTCCTAAATAAACATACCAGGCTCTGTGGTGCTACAGCCGGCCAGATAACTGCCTGGTTTGGTACAAACAAAGGGTTGAAGAAGCTCTCTATGATAGCTGGTCTGTTGATGTAAGTCCTGGGGAAAAAATCCGAGCAAACACAGATTAATGCCTGGTTTGAATATAGGTAAAGAATCGTGAGCGACAATCAAATTTACTGAGAAATAACAGTTGGTGTTAAATGTCTGTTGGTTTATGCCTTGCATACAGGGAATGTGTTCTACTTTCTCAACCTTACCCCCTCCCCTACCCCCTCCCCAAACCCCTAACCCCCCACTCCCCCTACTCACCAAAACGCCCTACTCCCCCAACCCCTCTACTCCCCCAACCCCTACCTCCCTCAAATAATTTAATCTTTTTTTGATTCTGTCAAATCTGTGAATACCAAAATGTTGTGGCTTGCCAATATAAGATTCGCACATTTTCTTGGGACAAGAAGTGGCAAACCCTCCATTATAGAGTGGCAAACCCTTTATTATAGAGTGGCAAACCCTCCATTATAGAGTGACAAACCCTCCATTATAGAGTGGCAAACCCTCCATTATAGAGTAGCAAACCCTCCATTATAAAGTGGCAAACCCTCCATTATAGAGTGGCAAACCCTCCATTATAGAGTGGCAAGCCCTCCATTATAGAGTGGCAAACCCTCCATTATAGAGTGAAAAACCCTCCATTATAGAGTGACAAATCCTCCATTATAGAGTGGCAAACCCTCCATTATAGAGTGGCAAACCCTCCATTAGAGTGGCAAACCCTCCATTAAAGAGTGGCAAACCCTCCATTATAGAGGCAACCCTTCATTATAGAGTGGCAAACCCTCCATTATAGAGTGGCAAACCCTCCATTATAGAGTGGCAAACCTCCATTATAGAGTGGCAAACCCTCCATTATAGAGTGGCAAACCCTCCATCATAGAGTGGCAAACCCTCCATTATAGAGTGGCAAACCCTCCATTATAGAGTGGAAAACCCTCCATTATAGAGTGGCAAACCCTCCATTATAGTAGAAACCCTCCATTAAAATGGCAAACCCTTCATTATTCAAACCCTCCATTAAATCTTACATTATAATGAAACCCTTCATTATAGAGTGGCAAACCCTTACACCTCCATTATGACGTGGCAAATTCCATTATATTGCACAAATTATAGGTAAACCTTAAGAGTGGCAAACCCTATTATATGATGATCATGATATATGGAATTTATTTAAACCCTCCATTTAAAGAACTATTCAAATGCACCTCCATTATAGATTAGTTCAAACCCTCCATTTAGAGGGCAAACATAAAAACTTGTTTGTTTGTTTGTTTGATGAGGTCTTAACGCACCAAACCAACCCTCCATTATAGGTCAAACCCTCCATGAGAGGTCAGAAACCCTCATTTAGAGTAGCAAACCCTCCATTATAGACCAGGGGAAGAATGAGAGAAATTAAGAACAAAAGCCATTATAGAAAGCTGTCCATTATAGAGAGGCAAACCCATGGGAAAAACTAAAAACAAGTCCATTAGAGAGTGGAAGATTAGGATTAAATATGGTTGTAGAGGGATGCATGACTCTAAAAGGTAACTATTTTATCTGGAGAAATTTTTTTGAAGAAACTTCAGACAATTTACACCTGTGACGTTCGGGGAGCACAAAAGGTACTGGGAAGAGGTAATATATGATAATCATGATATATGGAATTTATTTGGCGCACTTTCTTGTTTAAAGAACTATTCAAATGCGCTCTACAACTTACAGATTAGTTCTGTGGCTGCCTATGGGCGCACATAAACTTGGTACTTAAAAGGGAAAGTGAATGAACACCCGTGTTTTCACGCTTTTCTTCTCGAATAGTGTTCAGAGATCTACATGAATATTAAAGTCTTGTTTTCTGCTATGTTATTGGATGATAATTATGCACATAGTTCTACTGTGAAGATGTGCTATCAAAAAAGATTACAAAAATAACTTTTGCAAAGAGGGTTACATGACCTTTTATGCCCAAAGTTTCTTCCTAATAAAACGCTTGGGAGTGGCATAGACCCACACTGTGCCACTCAAACTGCATTGTACATAGGCATACGGTGTATCACAATTAGGTCTGAATTTGCCATAGGAAAAGATATCCCTATTCAAAATATCCTATTCAAAATATCCCTAAAATAATTACTTTGAATTTCTTCTCCCACTTCTGGATTCAAATTAGCGGCAAAAAATAATATGGAACAAAAATATATATAAACGGTATTCATTATTGATTGATTTTGGGATATGTTATCAGTCTAAAAATGTTGGATGGGTGCTTATTACGGCGTGGGCGCTTAATGCGGCGTAGGCGCTTATTACAACGTGGGCGGCGTGGGCGCTTATTACGGCGTGAGCGCTTATTATGGCGTGGGCGCTTATTACGGCGTGGGCGCCTATTACGGTGCTTGGTCGCTTATTAGGGCGCTTGGACGCTTATTACGCCTATTATAGCGCTGGCGCCCGCAATAGCGTGGCGCACTTATTGGCAACAGCGTGGCGCGTGGCGCCCATTACAGCGTGGGCGCGTGGCGCCTATGACAGCGTGGGCGCCTATGACAGCGTGGGCGCCTATTACAGCATGGGCGCCTATTACAGCATGGACGCCTATTACAGCGTGGGCGCTTATTATAGCATGGGCACTTTTCAAATATGGTACATTTTGTAAAGTTATCAAAACAATTTGCAATCCTACCAAATCTGGATGCATATGCTTCCTCAAACATAAGAATCAGAAACTCCTCATTGAACTCAAAGGAACAGGCAAACTGCTGGTAGATCTGAAATAAACACAGATTATAAATAAGATATATGGCATCAGAAGCAGATTAGGAGAAATAATCATTTCTAGAACTGACAATTGAAGAAGGGCAGGGAGGTCACAGTTACAAGAAAAAGGTGTGAGGTAACATTTACATTTAGGCTGAATTGACATAAAATGTTCAAAACACTTACATTTATGCTGAATTGAAATAAAATGTTCAAAACACTCATATTCTTTGGCTACCTGCTACATATACCATGCACAACTGCCCAATGGTCAGTACAACCCTAGTCTTGTGTATCAAATATCTTCCACACATAACTATATCTCATCATGCACCACTGTAAAGAAATTTAAGCACCTTGGTTGTTGTTTAAATGTTCCTGACAATTTCCCCCAAAACAAAATAAAACTTCAGTTTCTTACCTGCCAAACACAGTCCAGGAACAGCAAGAAGACAGGCCCTACGTACTTGATTTTACCAGAGTTGAAGACCGACTTGGAGCAACGACTGGCAAATGGATGACCTGCCTGGATCCACTCTCGTTCCAGCAATGCCTGAAAGCTGTAAAAGGTTTATGAAAATTTAGCGGCAACATTACTAAATTGCTCTAAAATCTAATTTAAAAAACCCATCATAGCAGCAAAAAATGTTATCAAAATTAGTTAAACATTGAACAATTTATTGGGTTTTATATCTCAGGCAACAAACATTGTGCTGCGATAACCTTGGTACTTTCTTTTGTATATTCTTTGTTCAAATTCTGACCAAAGTTTTTATTTGTTACCATGGCTGCAATCAAATTCCAGCATGAATAAGACTTTCCCATCACACTTTCAGAATAATGAAAGATAGTTACTCAACACAACAAACTTGATGTCATACTTTGTCATAACACTTTGTCATACTTTGTCATAACACTTTGTCATAATACTTTGTCATACTTTGTCATACTTTATCATAACACTTTGTCATACTTTGTCATAACACTTTGTCATACTTTGTCATAACACTTTGTCATACTTTGTCAAAACAAGAGAATTTTAATGAGTCTTTCAAATCTCACACTGCAAAAATTGCATAAACATAAAAATGTCATACTTTGCTTTGTCATAATCTTTTGCTAAGGTGGAAGGGGAGGGGAAGTTTACATTATGCAATTTCTTGCACTTACCCCCTGATAGTTCTGCAGTCTGGGTCTAAGATGATCTGGGCAAGAGATGTAATTTGGAGAGTTGAATCAAGACCATCAGTACCATGAACAAGAACTGAAAAATCTGCCAGAAAAATGGGGATAAAGGATTAGTAATAAAGTTAGATTTGTCCACTTTTCATGATAGAGGACAACAGACCGGTGAAGATTATGATCGGGCTATCACGATACGGGTAAATGCAAAAAGACAGACCTGCAAGGATTAGGATTGGGCTGTCATGATACGGGTAAATGCAAAAAGACAGACAGACCTGCGAGGATTAGGATCGGGCTGTCACGATACGGGTAAATGCAAAAAGACAGACAGACCTGCGAGAATTAGGATAGGGATGTCACAATACGGGGAAATGCAAAAAGACAGACAGACCTGTGAGAATTAGGATAGGGCTGTCACGATATGGGTAAATACAAAAAGACAGATAAGACTTGGGAGGATTAGAATAAGGGTGTCACAATATGGGTAAATGCAAAAAGACAGACAGACCTGCGAGGATTAGGATAGGGCTGTCACGATATGGGTAAATACAAAAAGACAGATAAGACTTGGGAGGATTAGGATTGGGCGGCTAAAACAGACAGACCTCGCGAATAAGGGTGTCATGCAAAAGACAGACAGACCTGCAAGGATTAAGATAGGGCTGTCACGATACGGGTAAATGCAAAAAAACAGACAGACAGACCTGCGAGGATTAGTATAGGGTTGTCACGATATGGTTAAATGAGATATCGATTATCATGGATAAAAATACCGCAATATATCACCATACTGCGATATCAATGTTAAGATTATCAATTTTAGAAAACTGCTTAGGTTTTCAGCATCAGATCTCATTTACCACACAAAACCTGATAAGGAAAGAGACGCATGAAAAAATCAGATTCAATGAAAATCTCATTCATTTGAAATGTTTCTCAAATTCGTATTCACAATTTTTTCTTTTATATTCAGTTTACATGTCAAAATGAAATGTAACGATATGTTGATCAAGGCATTTTTGATATTATGGAAAAAACAATATGAGGATAATGGACATCATGACAGCTCTGAGGACGCTAATGAAACATCTTATTTTGTTACAAGAGGTATCCATTTCCAAAGACCCTAAATGTTTGTTTATGTGGTGGCATAGCACCATGACATCGATGGTCAAGTTGTGCAAAAGAGATTAAATTAGATCAGAAAAACAATGCTGAATGATTATAGTGTGCTGTGCGGAAGGGTAAAGATGGAGGTCAGGTGTTGGTGTAGTACTGTAGTAGTTGATGTGATAAAGGAAGGAGATTTTCTGGGTGGTTTATTGTGGAAGAGATCAGCGATGGTGTTGAAGGGGGTGAGGGATGCTCTGGGGATGGGGTGGGGGGAGCAGTCTATAAGAATATGTTTGACTGTCAGTTGATCATGGCAATTGATGCAGAGTGGTGGATGGAGACAGTTAGGAGGTGGGACTAGGAGACCAGGTGTGACCAAGTCTGAGGCAGGCAATGCTGACTTTGTCTTTACGGGAAGGTTTGAGGTTTTAAGGCTGGTGAATGGGATGGTGGGTGGGATGGTGAATGGGATGGTGGATGGGATGGTGGGTGGGATGTTGTGGGCTTTGTTAGCTGTGTGATTGTCCCAGACATTCTTCCAAAGGTGGCAGATGAAGGAGGATGAGGGTTTGATGTTCATGTCAATCGCAGACCGCTAGCTCCTTCTAGCCAATCTTTTTCCTATCATGTGACCAGTTCTATAATACATATCATGCTAACGTGCAACAACATCTCTTTCTCATCCCTCAAATCCCGTATACCTACGGATAGTTAAACAGGACTATTACAGATGTCTTATAAGATCTTGGGGATGTAGTATAAGACTGGAGAAAAATCAAAATTATTTTTATTTTTAGAAAATATCTTGGGGATGCACTGTCTGTCTTTAGAAGCTAGTAGGGGTAAGTTGACTAACAATGACTGGAGAAAAAAATAAAATTATTTTTCATTTTGGAAAGTATATTAGAAAGGTAAAAATAGTCATCTGAGATTATTTCCTATCAAAGAGGGAGGAGAAATTGGGGTACCTAATGAAGACCACTTACTTTCCTGTAAACAATATTGCCATAGTCAAGCTTGGCACGAATGGTGAGCCTGAAAATTTTGAGTGTTGGAGAGTCGGGAGGATGTTGGGGAGCTCTTGGTGATGTGGCTTGTAGGTGAGCTTGGGGTCAAGTTAGTGTTTTTCAACTTTAGGGAGAGCAGTTCGGGTTGGGGGGATGTTGAGGGAGCACATTTGATTGAGTATACACTGTGCTACTGGTTCGCCATGAATAGCAAGCAGGATGCATTCAGTACTTCTTTAACATGCCCCAGCCACCCGCTGGACGACAGTCTGTTTAACCACTTGTCTGCTGAGCACTGTCTGTCTTTAGAAGCTGTGAAGGGAACAAAAACAACCACAAAAAAAATGACAATTTCTTCAGTCTGGGCTGGGCTATGGTTCCCCCTAATTGAGAATCTACTCTAACTGAGAGAAAGGAAAAAACAGTTGCTTACATAAGCACATGCTATTGTAAAGGCCAGAGCACTTTGAAGTTGCTTTATTCGAACTTAATCATTAGACAATTTCATTCGAATAATTTTTCTGTGATTCATTGCAATAATATAAAGGATATGATAAGTAATGGCTATAGAACTAGGAAATTGCTTGGGTGGGTGGAAAGGGTAAGGGGGGGGAGGGGAATGCATGGGGAAATGGTGGGTGGGGGAATGGGTGGGGAAATGTTTTTCGTTATAACTTGCATTAGATGTGAAGGCACTCTTGCTGATGTGCTTCTGGGTCTTTATGTATCACTAAATCTTTAAGCCATGAGCTCTCCCATTTCTGATTTTGAATTTTCTAGCATCTGTGAATATAAAACATAAAATGTCCACAACTCACCATCCACCAGCTTTGTCAAGCTGTCCTGCAATGAGCTGTACTTCTCTAATGGTTTGTGCACTCTCCTCCACTGAGGGTAATGAGATTCAATTTCAAATCCTCCTCCTGTCAAAATTAAATCACATCAACCAACTGTATGTGAAGGCAACACAAAATTACATTTGAGGGATTTAAGCCAACCTTTTTCCTTTTTGGGAGGGGGGAGGCTGCAGAGGGAAGTAATTGGTGATGTCTTAAAATATTGTTGAAAATTAAAACAATAGCCTACTATACTGTTTGGAGGCTTAATTGACAAAAAAGAAAACTCATCTTAGTTCCTTCCCCCCCCCCCCCTTCCCCTGGGCCAAACAGTTGGTATCTTTTACAATGGATCTGCACAAATCTGCATTAATGTTTTATTTCAGGATTCTTAAAACAATTTTCCATTTTCAAATACTTTTCTCACTCTCTATCACTTAAAGCTATCACTATTTGCCTACTATAACTACCTGACATTAAACTAATTTTCCATTGCCACTCACAAAGAGATAATCAGAGTAGAGACTTGTTATTCCGATATCAACAAAAACAAGTCTGTTTCTGTTTGTGAGGGATTGACGAATCACTTGCATATTGAACAAGTTTTTATCAAAATTTGAGCAAAAATTCTACGGACAACAATTAATCAATCAATCACTGATATTTATAGAGCTCCAAACAACAAATAAATACATCAAACACACACAAATATTATTTCGATTTTAAGACAAATACCGTCGACTCTTTCCAATTCAATTTTTGAACCCTGTTAGAATAAAATTGCAGTCTTCTATTTCATTTCACTGCCCACCCCTTCCCATTGTCACATCATTATCCGTTGTGACAAATGGACCTCTCCCTTAAGACACACCTTTTAATTTCTCAACTAAATACCTGCTTACTTACAATACAAAAATGTAGCCCCTTCTTCCCCCATTACAAAAAAACACAGGACTAATATCCCGCTTTTTAACTTAACAATCTTATCCTGCCTTCACTAAGATTGTTCTTTTCTTGAACACTTCTTAAATCCCCTGCAACTAAAATTACTTTTTAGTTTGCAACTAAAAATATATTTATGCCCACAAATTAAAACAACTTCATTAATGCATAACTGTATTTTGTACTCCTTAATTTACTACACACATTTTCTCCATATTCTCAGACAATCATGGACAAAAGTCTTGACCCTTTTTTCAACTTTTACCCCATTTCAATGTTGGGACATAACTTGGACCTGCAAGTTTGAAGATTCACTTCCAACATTAAAATAGGGTACAAGGGGTGAAGAAAAAGGGTCCAATACTTTTGTCCATGATTGTAGTTTTGTTTCTGCCCTCCAATCCCCAGAAATTACAGCCCTACTTATTACCCTGCTCCCTTGTATACTACACAACGTTCTGTTTGGTTTTTGAGCTTGATACATGGCAGCAGCAGTTGACTGACCGACCGACCGACCAATCCGACCGACCGACCAACCAACGACCGACTGATCAATTTCTTGACTGATACATTACCTTTTGATTTTGCAGCCATGGCATTTGAGTATGTCCTTGTATCTATGATGTATCCTCGTTTGCCGATGCCAAGAGCGGCATTTAGCAGTTTTTCATCTTCTTTACAACGTTTGGCACTGCCTCCTGGCATTGGCTGACTGCTCCTCATCAGGACCGCCTGTAGAAGTAAACAACCATTTTGCATTAGTGAAATGCAATAAGAAGTAAAGCATGTGCACATATCCTCCTGGAGGGCATAGATGCTTTCAACTTAAAACTACAGAATAAATTTTGAAATATTAAAAACCAATTATCATGTTAACGTAGGCAGAAATATAGATGTACATTACAATTGAACGTTTTAGATTGGTCTAAATATTTACAAATCAATAACTGCTGTGGTAGTGATATCACTGGTTTGCATCAGAGCCACTGACTGTCAAGGATTTTTCTTGAGACAATTCCCTCTTTAAGAATTTTGAACTTATGAGCCATTATATTTCAATAAAATATTTTCTACTCCGAATTTGATGTTCTTTCACACTAAAGCCCAAATTTTCTCAGCAGCTTCGTTGACACCATTAATTTTCCATGTTGAAGTTTGCAAAGATAATTATGCATATCCAAAAAGTGGCTGATGAAAGATGGGAGGCAACAGTAATGAGATGTGTGCACTGTTGAACAGGTTCTCACCTCCTTGTTAAGAACTTTGCTCGTAAATTTTGTACAAATATTGCTACAAATTATCAGTCCTTTCTGGCTACCAGAACCTCCTATTCTCTGGATATGTAATAGAAAACTACCACAAAAACTCAGTGATTTCACCCATTAGTAAATTACTGCTTTTCATCTGCAAACAAACAATGGAGCTTATAGTGTAAAGCCATGTTTTGTACCTAGAGCTACTCCAGGGTTAGATTAACCCTTACTCTACCACGCGGCGATATTATCGCCGTTTTGGGTGCCCCGTCTTTGGCCCCGCCTCCCGAGCGCATTTTCGAAACAGTGCTGGTAGAGTAAGGGTTAATCAACCCGCGACATATGCGCCCGCCCGAAAATATAGGCAGCATGATCCCGGTGGCGCCCAGCGGGTCCCGAAGCGAAAGGGGCCCCGACTTTTCTGCCTGGAAGACAGAGGACCCTTCAATAATCACGCCTTGATTAACCCTTACTCTACCACGCGCGATATTATCGCGTTTTGGGTGCCCCGTCTTTGGCCCCGCCTCCCGAGCGCATTTTCAAAACAGTGCTGGTAGAGTAAGGGTTAATCAACCCGCGACATATCGCCAGCCGAAAATATAGGCAGCATGATCCGGTGGGGCCCAGCGGGTCCCAAGCGAAAGGGGCTCGACTTTTCTGCCTGGAAGACAGAGGACCCTTCAATAATCACGCCTTGATTAACCCTTACTCTACCACGCAGCGATATTATCACCGTTTTGGGTGCCCCGTCTTTGGCCCCGCCTCCCGAGCGCATTTTCAAAACAGTGCTGGTAGAGTAAGGGTTAAGTGAGTTACTAACATTCTGGGGGGTTTCAGTACAGTGAATATAGACTAAAAAATTAGTCAAGAGTTATTAACCAGAACATCAATGATGTTGAAGCTCAACTTTATCACAAAAATGTGAGAGATTAGTAAAGATGATATCAAAGGAAGATGAAATGGGGAGTTGCCTTTAATACCAAGTCAAGTTTTGCATAAAAATATATCTGGTCTACCATCGTTTAATAGTATTTATAAGAAGCAATTTATTCTTTGCAAAATTCCCATTAATTACACTCTAACATTGTACATCCTTTCTTTCAATTAGTTTGTCTAAAATGCGCCAATCATATGATGTGAAACAAAGGATGTACAAAGACATCCTCAGTGAAACTAAACAATAAGCAAGGCTTTCACACATGTCTGTTTTATGAGGCCATGCCCCAAATCCAAAAGACCCAGTTATTTTTCATTAAAATATGTAAATTCAGCTAGAGGCAGCTGATGTCAAAACCAAAGCTGTTTGCATATTCAACTGACTCTGTTTACACATATGTTAGCTAAAGATAATCAAATTCATCCAAGAAAGAAGATACCTGTGTGGATTTGCAGGAATTATACTTCATCCCCCTCGCACCACTTTTTCAGGGAAAACAATATTTAAATCTTTGATACTGACAATTCTTGTTTTACTATTTAACTGGCAATTTTTTTGGCAAAGAGAGGGAAAAAATCCATAGAACTCAAGGGGATTTTCCTAATGGAATCAAAGGAAGTACACTTCAGGCCCCTATATCAATAAGTTTTATACATAAAAAATATTTACATCATTCATGAGATAATTAACAATATCTCTTACTAAGGTTGCATCTTCACTTTTGTTGTTAAATTTCCTCAAATGAAGAATAATTCCATACTATTTGCTATACCTTAGATTAAAAACACCAAAGCTGCAAAAAACTTTGGAAGTTTGCAAATTTACTATACATTGCAACAATGAGGACAAGTCACTCAGGCAAAGATAACGAGTGAAGGTAATCAACAGGGATAGTATTTCATGCTGTCCACTTAACAGAGGACATTGTGCACTGTAGTGTGAACAAAGTGATACCTCCTTGGTGTCTTATCATTTCCCAGGTGTGAATAGTCAGCTGTAGGCAAGTATTTACAGAGCACATATTTTCCAGAATTGACTGCAGATTTTCATGAAAATAATGAAAATGAAAATTGCTCTATTTCAGGTATGCAAACAGTAAATGAAAAACTGAATACACCCCATGTGGAGATTTTCATGCTCTTCAAAACTGCCAAATTTCAGAAGTCTTTGGTCAAAAACCTCTGACTAGATACATTTCAAAAATTGGGAGACGAAAATTAACAGAAAGTTCTCATTTTATAACTCAACTTTGTTGAGCTAAAAAAACTAGTCCAGAGTTATTTATTATGTATGCCAAAAGACTACAGTATGCTGATGGAAGGATTAGAGCATACTGTCATACTGTACATACACTACCTTGTGTATTATGTGCATATAGCTCAAAACAGGAAACCTCCCTCCAAATCTGAAGGCCGCTGCTTGGCGTAATGTTTCATCATCTATCGATTTGGGCACAACAACTGCATGTGGGTATGTGGAACACACCTGTGAAAACATGTAATAAATGCAAAAATTACACATCATGGGTGTGATCAAGGGTTGGTCATATGGATGGCACCAGGATGTACCAGATGGGACAAGCCTCCCTAAAAATAGAAAAACATCTGCTTACACACAAAATTTTCCTATCAGCCCCTCCTGGCAGACTTGAAATATTTTGGAAGGGGTGTACAGGTTGCCAACAGGGGGCATGACAGACAATATGCAATCAGAGAAAGGACCAAATCAATGCAAACATTATACAGTATGAAAACCGGAGGGGTGTTCGGGAAAGCCTGAAATCCTGAAAATCCTTGAAATAATTTCTTGACAACAGTCTAAAGCGCTGACACAATAATTATTATTGCAAACAATTCAGGAACATAACCATAGGGTAACATATAGACATAACATATCTGTCATGTATCTATTTCCACAAAAATGATATATTGTTTTTTTTTTTTGATTCCTGCTGACAACCCTTCATATTTTTGTTCAGTAACATGATCGGATGTGTTTGTAGAGGCTTGGCGTAACATATCTTTTATGTATTTGCTTCAACAAAATTTGACCTGAAATGCTGACAGATGGGGAAATCTCCAAAGCATCTAAGGTTGGAAAGGATGGGAAATGCTGACAGATGAGGAAATCTCCAAAGCATCTAAGGTTGGAAAGGATGGGAAATGCTGACAGATGGGGAAATCTCCAAAGCATCTAAGGTTGGAAAGAATGGAAAATGCTGATGTGATTCATGAATTGACAACATCTGGTAAGCTATCTGACCATTAGTGGCGAGTCTAAGGGTTGAGGCTACTGGGGGCTTAGCCCCCCAAATGGTGGCACAAAGGGGAGGTGGATATGAGAGGTTCAATAAGGAAAAAAGTAAAAGGTCTTAACTTAAGGTTTGGTTGTTTTGTGTAAACCCTTTTTGTTTCATTTTCACCACAAGTTTGAAGAGCACAGAAAACTTACATCATAATTTTTGTTGACATAACTCAACCTCCAGTCATCGCTTTTCAACCTCGCCAGTTCACTTTCTGGCTGGAATGACTGCCATCCATCCTCCATTTTCTCAAACATTGGCCGATAAAAGAACGGATACGTCAGGGTGAGGTTGTCTATCACAGAAAAAAGCAAACAAAGAATGAATAAGTTGGGGCTTAAAGGTCAAAATGACAAACGTATGACAAATGTCCCTCACACGTCTAAAAGAAATCACCAATAGCATAGGCTATGATTTCTGAAGAAAAAAATGAAAATTCTTGTGGATCTAAAATGGTCACTGCGGGAGATATCAATGTATTTCCCTCAACAAAAACTTCCTAAATCTGCTGGGGATGGGACATAGGTGAAGATGTATCTTTCTTTCATAATAACTTTGGAAATTAGGAATCAGAAAACCTTGACTATGTTTTGTGTCAATATTGTTAAAAAAGCACTGTGTCATAGCAGAAAGAGACAACCTACAAAATGGCTGTGGGTGCAGGAGTGAAAGTTGGCGGCAGTGGGCGGTCAGGAAGTGGAAGGCCTTTTATCACAGACAACAATTTCAGTCTGTCCATGAGTGGTAAGAAAACTTTAGGAATCAAATTGTTTTGAGTGCATACTCAGTGAGAACTTGATGTGTACTGACAGAGGTAAGATCTGTGCTACCCCTTATGTGAAATAAAATAACAAGTGAGTATGACTTGCCTAAGTGATGTCTGTGCTGCCATTTGAGAAAAGTCCTTGTTGCTGGTGATGAACCTTTGCACTCACCTAAGCCTGAGAGCATTTCTATTGTACTGGCCACATTCAAACACTCCTCCATGCCTGGGATGTCCAGCTGAATCACTCGGAAGTTCTTGCACCTCAGAGTCAGATGTCCGATGGAGCCTACAAACTTCTTCTCGATAGAGTCGATCATTTTGTGTAGGAGCTGAAAAGACAGAAAAGCAGCAATAAAACTTCCTGAGCCAAATATACTGTACTCAGACAATTAGGAGGAAGATGGAAAAGAATGAGACTTACACTGTAGAAAGGCATGGCAAGTTATTATGTGCACAGAGAGTACAGAAAAGGGCATACCTGCCAAAATGGAGATTCTTGCAGGAGGGGGAGGGTTAAGTGGCAAGGGAGGGGGAGGTAGGGCTGAAAACGGAAAGCAAGATTTTGATGTAATGTACATAATGGATGTGAAACACTTCAATTGTGGTGGAAATAGGTGTACATGCACTCTTGGTTCTAAAGAAATTCTATAAAAACCCGCAATTCAAAGAATCATTACAAAGATTTCTTACGGTTTTTTTTCTCCATTGTATCTTTTTTTTTTCCTCATGAAACAAAAATTCCCTATTAATAGAGATCTGGATTTTTGGACTGAAATTGAGTTTACTTTCTCAAGTGTAAAATATCCACCAGGAAAATGGAAGGGAAAGGGTAAATGTTTTGATTGCATTATTATTAGGAGAGGTACAGTATAACCCCTGTAATAGTATGTTTTTATCATTTTGACCTTAACATTTATCAACACTGAAAACAGCGATTCAGAGGCTATATGCATTTTCCCTTAAAACTTTATAAGTAAACTTGATTGCTTGCCAATTATTTTCAGTCTAGACAAGAAATAAGCAGACATGACCTTGTTTGAACTCCTTTGGGCAATTTGGACACACTGTGCTCCTAATATCTGTGCTCCTAATATTAGTGTTTAAAGTAAAGTTAGAGCTACCTAAAGATCATACATTTTTTGGTATGATCTACAGTAAGTGGGAGCATATCTGATAAACCTGAACTGAAAAACACAGTCAGAAAATTTGAATGTGGTAATCTTTTCACATAAAAATCATAGCTGTTAAGGCTGTGACACACTGAACGCGACGCGACGAGTGATATTTTAGATAATCATACATGAAACAAATATTATAAGATGCTTTGCTAGAAACGCTTTTTTGTTCAAACTGTGGAGAAATTCGCTTAAGTGGGGCGCGATTTTCTATTGCCTTGCGAATTTTGCTACAATGGGTGTAGAAACGCCCTTTCAATCAATTTTCAGTTATTATCTGAATAGCCATACGATGATGATTCATCTGTGAAAACAAGAGGTCAACATGTTTCTTTTCCTTTGTTTTATTCGATTTTGATTAAAATAATCGCTCGCCCAGCGCTTGGTGTGTCACGGCCTTAAGGCAAAAGTCACTTTAAGTACTCAACTCATACTGATGTTCCTTCCCCTAGAAAGACTACAAAGTACTTTCAAACAAACAAATTCAATCAATCTACTTCATTATTCATTGCGCTGTTTCTGCTTACCTAGTACTGATCTAAAATAAATTTCAAATGTCATTAACCAGTTAATCCACATAGCTACCACTGTAACATACACCAAAGGCATTACTGATCTAGCTATCACGATTGCTACTTCTCATCCAATGGAAAACTATTCCAGTAAAATTCAAAATAGAAAATCTTGCTTGCTTAGAAATACATCTGCCATATGCGTCATGGATCTTTTGCAGCTTTAAATTTATGTTAACATCGGGAAGATTACAAGCAATTAAAACTGAATGAAAAATTCACCAGGGAATATCTTTAAGGACTGCCTGAAGAAAACAGATATTACCAATTGTAGGTCAGACATTTGAACATTTCAATATTTACGCCGGTTCTTTTAGATTGTGGGTAATAGCATATGAATTTCATATCAACTACTTTAAATATGAAGAAAACAAAAAATTGGTATTAATCTAGAACTTCCTTCACTATTATTCCACTCACACACTGTAGTCTTATACTCCCACTCACACACTGTAGTCTTATCACATATTGTAGTGATATTGTCAGTCAAGTAAAGTCGGCAAGACTGAGTTTTAAATTAGTCCTTTTCAAGCAGATGTGCATAAAATGTGCCCTCTTCTTTAAGGTTAATATTCATGTTCCTAAGTGATATAATGATCAGCTCTAAAGGTCAATGGTTCCAGAGATGTCTTAACTCTAGATATGAATAAACAAGAGAGGAGTGTAAAAAACACTGAATGGAATAGTGATGTTGTGTATTCCTTTCAAAGATGTATTGAACATACAGAAAATATGTCCAAATAGTCTTCCACAAGAGCAAAGGTAGCCAAAAAGTAGGCACAGGGGCAAAATTTAACCAGATTTATACATGTTTATTGGCTACAAATTTTACTCACTCACAATAATTGGTGGAGTAAGAAAATAAAGTAAGAAGTTTTCACATCAATTGTCCCCCTTCCCCTTCTAGCTAAGTCCCCTCCCCTTCTAGCTAAGTCCCTTCCCTCCCCTTCTAGCTAGTAAATCCCTTCGCTTCCCCTTCTAGCTAAGTCCTTCCCTTCCCCTTCTAGCTAAGTCCTTCCCTTCTCCTTCTAGCTAAGTCCCTTCCCTTCCCCTTCTAGCTAAGTCCCTTCCCTTCCCCGTCTAGCTAAGTCCCTTCGCTTCCCCTTCTAGCTAGGTCCTTCCCTTCCTCTTCTAGCTAAGTCCCTTCCCTTCCCCTTCTAGCAACATTCCTTCCCTTCCAGCTAAGTCCCTTCCCTTCCCCTTCTAGCTAAGTCCTTCCCATCCAGTCTAGCTAAGTCCCTTCGCTTCCCCTTCTAGCTAGGTCCTTCCCTTCCTCTTCTAGCTAAGTCCCTTCCCTTCCCCTTCTAGCTACATCCCTTCCCTTCCCCTTCCAGCTAAGTCCCTTCCCTTCCCCTTCTAGCTAAGTCCTTCCCATCCCCTTCTAGCTAAGTCCCTTCCCTTCCCCTTTTAAGTCGCTTCCCTTCCTCTTCTAGCTAAGTCCCTTCCCTTCCCCTTCTAGCTAAGTCCTTCCCTTCTCCTTTTAGATAAGTCCCTCCCCTTCCCCTTTTAAGACCCTTCCTTTTCCTTCTAACTAAGTCCCTTCCCTTCTAACTAAGTCCCTTCTAACTAAGTCGCTTCCCCTCCCCTTCTAGCTAGGTTCCTTCCCTTTCCATCCCTCAGAAAAGCTTTAGTTCATCAAATAAACAGTAATTAATTGTACCAGCTTATCATTAGCTCAATCAATAGCTCAAGACTTGGTTCAAATATGCTCTGAGAAACTTGTATACAGCAGAATTCACAGTAATGGGGTCCAAAACACTACAGTCATGTAAAGTGCTCATAAAATGCAAAATATTCATCATTTCAATATCTTATATCAATTGTTTAATCATTATGTGTTGTTTTAATACAAAAGATAATATAACGTGATTCCTCTGACAGAGATCTGAGTTATCGTAATGTTAAATCATATTTTGAGTGATTACTGGACAGACAGATCTCCCATATATTTTAGGCTGTTTATACAATTTATGTCTATCATTTAAAATACAACACAACTGAAGCCCATTTTAATATGTATGCATTGTTGTCATTAGGACATAAAAATAAAATTTGTCTCCCTAAGTTTGTATGCAATATTGATAAGTTTATGGCATTATCAGTAGTTTCTTACAAAATGTCCATCCAAAAGGTTTTTTTTTATAATTATTTTCTTTAAATATAAACAATAAACACTGAAATTACTGTTGTTTTGGTATTACATTATTAAAAAGCATTTTGCCTAAACTACCAGCAGAATTTTTTTTTTTGCTTATTTGTTAAAATATTATGTGTTACACATTGTGAAGATAACTGTCCGTCCAAGTTGGGTGTTATGTTTGCAACATAGTATCCTTACTGAAATAAACAGTCAATTTGAAGCAAATATGACACTGAGACAAATTGTATCTAATTTAAAAGAATTCATGTTCAAGCATGTCTGTCCAACTTGTTACAAATGTAGCACGCGTATTGCAAAATAACCTTGGACAGACACCAGGGAGAATAACTTACAAAAGTAGCCAATTTTTTTTTTATTATTACTAACAATTATTCTTGACCAGCTAATTGCTTGATACAAGTTTGTTTGTTTGTTTGATGAGGGCTTAACTGCACCACGACTACGAGGGTCAAATTGTACCTGAGATACAAAAATAATAAAACTTATTGACAATATAGATAAAGAAAATAATGGTTGTTAAGTAGTGTCCGTCCAAGGTTATGTTAACAATGCGCGTGTTACATTTGTCCGTCCATTTATGTTTGCAGTACAGATGTTTCACCTAATTTTTTGCTTAAACTAACAATTAATGTATGATTTTTATTCAGATATTTGATAATAGATTTGATGTTAATAAGATATGAAAAACTCAAGTATGTGCCTTTTTGTTACATTATTCAATGAAATTTTGTTATTTATATTTTGTCCATCCACGTCCGTCTCACATATGTTGCATTTCACTTTTATTTTCTCACAAGCGTTGGTTATTTTATCTCTGCATTTTTACCAATGATAAATGGTATGTCAATTAGCATTAATTGGTAGGTCACTTATTTAAAACAAAGTATTTTAAATTTTGGGGTCTGGAGGGAGCTTTTGGGCCCTTCAAGTGTGAAATCTGCCATCTCCTAGCATGTTATATAACTGTGAGATACTTAAACAATAAGTTCAGGAATCAAGCAAGTCTATGTTCTATGAAGCAGGACTTCAAAAGTTACAAAATGGTAAAGAAAGCATTTAAAAATCATAATCAATTACGGAGCTATTTAAAGGATTAGTTCAGTGGTCAAGCATGTCCATGTTATATGAAAGAGGACTTCAAAAGTTACAAAATGGTAAAAGAAAGCATTCAAAAATCTTATTCAACTGAAGTGGTCCTGCCATGCCTTCTAAAATTTTTTAGATTTAACCTGATATAGGTTTTTTATATCCCTAAATTCAATAATCCGTCAACAAATCCTGGAAATAAATCCATTTTCATGATGGAAAAGGACTTAGAAATTGATCATTTATTGCTAGCTTTAAAAAAAAAGTAGAAAGGGATTTGTGAAGTAATAACAGTTTGATACGTCATTTCAGGGACTGCTGATCGTAAACAATGCATCACACACATACTACCAACGTACAAAGAGCGTCTGATTGCAAAAGTTTTTCAGGCTGTTTAGATCCTAATTTGTCATCTTCAAGTTCAACCTATGATAAAAATGATTTGGAAATAAATGAAGAACATTCTCGTAATGAAGGATGTCATTCCTTTTGAATTTAAACTGCTTGCAGACAAGAAAGACGATCAAGCTTACAACCCTTACATGGTCCTACAGTACAAAGCTTGCGTAGTCGGCATGGAATTCTTACTGTTTCGCAAGAAATATTTCGCTAAACATAATCAAATTGAAATGTTTGCAACAACATCGACTTTTTTTTTTTTACGTCTAATGGAATTATAAAGTTTAATATATCAATGTTTAAGTCTCTGTCACTTGACGTTTAGTCTACAGGCCTACGTTGACTGAATAGCTCATTCAGGCAATCCGTTTGAGTTTTTGCACTTGAATTGAAAGGTTTTAAAGAAATTGGGAAAATTTTGTTAGTTTACTTTCAAACGGCTTGGCATATGGCTTGGCATATGGATACAATAATTAGAATGCAGATCTATTTTATCAATTTTTCTTCCTTCGATCATATTCTACACAATATATAAAATAAATTATACAATTTTTGTATTTGATTAAGTAGCCCAGTCTGTAACGGCTTTGTCTTTTGAGCAAGAGCTAGAGTCTTCTTTTTTTCTTCCTCTGTTTCTTTCATTTAAATCTGTATTACTCTTAAAACAGTAAAAATTTCATGTCAGAGACGATGCGGTCAAGCCACCGTTTAAATCGAACAGAACAGTGGTAACAATCTGGCGTGAGCTGAATATGACACTGTAACTGGTAAGCCCTGAAAACTCAGTTCATGTCAAAGTGCACAAAACATGTCCAGAATTGTCTCATTTTGTTGCCCTTTGCCATTGATAAACGACTTTTAGTTTGAGAATTTATATTACTGCATCCTCCAACTACACAACGCTGCAGCATTTTGTTTAATATTTGCTTAAAAAATGTAATATTTTAGAAGAACAAGCAGATATGCTATTGATGCTAGTTGTGAAATTTTAATGGCGGACACGTGTTATACAATGGCATTGATGCATTGTTTACATACAGGCGTTCCCAAAAAGACATCATTATTGCATAATGAGCCTTATTCTGTTTTTTTTTTTTTTTGTCAAGGTGACGAAAAATGCATTTTTCTTTTGCCATTTTCTAGTAATTGATTGGGTTTTGTGCAGAAAAAGTTCTATTTTTGCATATCAATTAATCCAATTAACATATTTAACTTAAGTTCTGACCCCCAAGGCAGGACCACTTTAAGAAGATATTCAAGGATTAGTTGTATTGACCAAGCAAGTACTGTACATGTTATATGAAAGAGAACTTCAAAAGTTACAAAATGCTGAAGAAAACATTCAAAAATCTTATTCAAGTTAAGGTGATATTTAAAGAATTAGTTCAGGAATCAAGCAAGTCTATCTTATATGAAAGAGGACTTTAAAAGTTACACAATGATGTAGAGCTGTGACCATTTAGCGTGTACAAACTAAATGCTCACAAATCCTTGTACACTTTTACAAAATACTTCATTGCGAGTAATCGTTTTTCATAGTCAGTCTTGCCATTGAAAATCAATATGATCATTCATGATTCAAATCACACACATATTCGACTGACAAAATTCAAATCAATGACTTTTTACAAACCCAATTAGCATAATCTTTTTAAATGTGAGAATCACAAATGCGCAGTAATCACCTATAAATGGGGATATTTTGCACTTTGATTTCGCCAAAATCTGAGTAGGTTAACTTGTAAAATGCACCGTGAATGTGCAGCAGTAAACAGTGAAACTAACAATAGGCCATAATAAGGCTTTAAATCCCACTCAATCAAGGTCCGTTTTACAAGCTGTTAAATCTACTAACAAACACATGGTCAAAATACTTAAATCGTGACAATCAGTACATTTACATGTAAATATTACCTGATGAGTCAAATAAATTTTGCAAGAAAGAAAAAACATTGCAAAATAAACAAACATAAAAAAGTTTTGACAGAGCTGAAATTCTAGGTGCTTCACAAAAAAGATGGCCATTTTTTCGAGAGGACTGATATTTCAGAACTTCCAGGGTGGTGGCATAGTTCTGAAAAGTTTTACGGAGAGGTGTCATAGTATGCAAGATTTTCACAGTGAAAGCCTGAGTGGGTACGGCAAAAAAGTTACGCGATGTTGAGTTGAAATGACATTGAAAGGAAGTTATCTGTTTTTTCTAAACTGAATTTCCATTAACATTTTCCATAAAAATGATGATTTTTACTACAGAAGTAAACTTTTTACGATTTGGAAAGCAAAATTCTGGCATCTAATTGCGCAATTGAGTCAATACAGTACTTCTGTCATAATGCTTGCTCAATTTGTATTACTTAGCATCCTAAATTTGGAGCAATTTTGGTGTATTTCCAACAATTAAGGTACTAAATGCGTGTTAACGATACACACTCACTTTTTTTGGTGTGTACACATTTACTAAAATCCCTAAATATTCACAGCTCTACAATGATGAAGAAAACATTCAAAAATCTTATTCAGTTAAGGAGCTATTTAAAGGATTAGTTCAGTGGTCAAGCATGTCCATGTTATATGAAAGAGGACTTTAAAAGTTACAAAATGGTGAAGAAAACAATTCAAAAATCTTATTCAGTTAAGTTTGGTATCATGTGTAGAAACGACTGAAACCAGACTAGTTGTGATGTCACAGCCTCAAATTCCTCAAACTCTTCATGTATTTTATCATATTTTGTCCGGCAATTTTGTGGCTTAAAAATACATGTCAGAAAGTAGTAAAACAGAATTTAGTAAGGGTAATTACAATTTACCACATAAAGAAAGTTCCAGGAAATATAATTAAAAGAGTACCAAGTGAAATACTGTATATCATTTTTTAAATACACTAACAATTGTTAAGAATGTGAAGATGGGGGCGCCAACCGCCCATAGACTTACATGTGCTACACCAGTCATTTCTACAGAGATACGACATAGCTTTAGGTATCGCCTTAACGAAATTAGATTTCTGAATGCTTTATCCACAATTTTGTTTCTTTTTAAGTCCTCTTTCATAAGAGATAAACCTGCTTGAATACTGAATTAATCCTTTAAGGTTCCATTTTCGAGCTTAACTGTGGCAAGCTACTGTGCAGCTTAGAGCAAGCCCACTGTATCTGTAAT
Organism: Chiridota heheva; assembly: GCA_020152595.1. NCBI lineage: Eukaryota > Metazoa > Echinodermata > Holothuroidea > Apodida > Chiridotidae > Chiridota > Chiridota heheva. The sequence continues at coordinate 175,888 of JAIGNY010003255.1, read as the reverse complement.
GGATACTACATTTGAACTCTTTCTCAACTATCAACATTTTCATCATTTTCTATCCTTCCATACTCTTCCGCTTGTATTTGAACAATAAATTATTTCCAATACCCAAACACGGTGCAGCATCTGCTGCAGCAGACAAAACTTTTGTCTGGTGTTAATTGTGAAAGCAAATGTAATTACAATATTCTGAGTCGGATTTTACAGCAAACACGACAACACTTGTGTAAACACTAGTTTTTGGCAAATAATCACGGGACTCCAATTTCTAAATCTTGAGGCACCTGGCACTGAATGTTGTCAAAGTCATTTTGAAGGGTTGCTCTTAGGCATATGTATAACATCACTATTATGCTATGCCTTTTAAAAATTAAAAAACAATGTCACAAGTACAAATAAAATTGATTTGAGAAAATTAAACCTGCATTAATTTCTCCTCATAAATGAGTTCATAGCTCTGTCACGCAGAGCAACTCACATAAATAAGTTACTTACCCATAATTCCTCTGTTTGCTTTTGCCTTGACGATAAAAGAAGATGATGTCCAGCAAGGCAAAGAGTGCCCTCGACCGGTGGATAAAAGGGGCGATGGAGGGTGACCCCATCCACTTTAGGGGTCTTGATGTACTCGATGAATTCCATCGCATGAAACTCAGCTGGAAATGAAAAGAGCAAAAGATAGATTAAGTGAAACGTACATTACAACAGTTCCATGGGCGTGTTACCACACCCTACCCTGTAAAAGTCTGGTGCTGCGGGTGGGAAGGCACCCTTCTGGCCCCACCGACTACCAAGGTACCAAAATCTGTACTACATTGCTTGAAATGGATGCTCTAGTCTGAACTGTCTATATATGAAAATCAGATGTGAAAAAACACCATCACATGTTGTCCAACAGCTTAAGCAGCTGAGTTCTGTGGCAAATGAATTTCCACCAAGTTAAAGGACCCTTCTCAGCCTCAGGTGGTTTGTTTGATGAGAGTTTAACTGCACCACAACAGCAAGGGTCAAATTGTGCCTGAGAGGTTAGATCATTCTAGAGGTAGGAAGGAGAATAAACAGGGGGAGATTGAGAGAAACACAAGAACTAAAAGCCAGAAAGCTGGGATTGAGAGAGGTGTATGGGTGAAAAAATATTGTAGAGAGAGAAGGGTGGCGAAGGAGGACTAAATATGGTTGTAGAGGGAAGCATGATGAAGGAAGGAGACAATTTTATCCTAAAGGTTTTTTTTTTGGTAGATCTCGGCTACTGAGTTGTGGGCAGCGAGGGCAGCAAGGGAAGCTCTGGAAAGGTTGTGCAGGGGGCAAGCAAGGAGAATGTGATGGACTGTGAGGTGCAACGGCAATTGTTGCAGAGGGGGCAGTAAGGAGGTGGGAGTGAATGAGGTGGGTGTGACCTATTCTAAGGCGGGTAATGTGGATGTTGTTGACACGGGATAGGTTGTGAGTAGTGGGTTTGATCGGAATGGTGGGCTGGATGACATGGAGTTTGTTATCAATTTGGGAGTTCCATGAGGTTTGCCAGCGGCCACGAACAAGGGAAGTGATAAGCAGTTTGATATCAGAAAGGATTTTGTGAAAAGGGGTAGGGGAAAGGGTGAGGGCAAGCTTAGCAGCTGCATCAGCCCTGTCATTGCCAGGGATTTCAACATGGCTGGGTATCCAGAAGAAAAGAATATGTTTCCTACGGATGAGGGGAGGGGGGGGGGGCGAAAGGAGTTTACAAAAGATGAGGTGGGATGTGGGGTTATCCCATTTAACATTGAGTAATGAAGTAAGGACAGCCTTGGAGTCAGAGAAGATGGCAAAGTGGCTGAGCAGAGAGTATTCAATAAAGTTGAGGGCGAGGAGGATGGCCTTGGCCTCAGCTGAGAAGATGGATGAGTAGTCGGGAAGCCTGCTACTGAGGGTGATGTCTTGGATGATGGCAGCAGTGGCTGTCTTGTCGTTTTCCTTGGGGCCATCAGTATAGACGGAGGTATAGTTTGAGAGTTGGTCTTTGATTTGGTTGTGGAGGTTAATGACGAGGTTAGGGTGGGTTTGGGTTTTGTGATAAGTGGAGAGGTCCAGGTGGATAGTAGGGAAAGGAGGGGGGGGGGGGGGGGTGGCCCAGGGATGAAAAGTTGGCCAGGAGAAAGTTCTGAGAGTGGTGCGAATGATGCCGAGATGGAGAAGGTCTGATTTGATGGGTAAGCTGAAGGGAGGGATAGGGTTTTAGTCCTATCAAAGAGGGTGGAGAAATTGGGGTATCTAATGAGGTTGTGAACAGGGTTCTCGGTGTTAGTGAGGGCTCTAAAAGCATAGGAGAGGCTAAGCTTTCTACACTTTAGCAGGAAGGGGGGGGTTCGTTGGCTTCTACATAAAGGCTGGTGATTGGGGAGGTCCTGTAGGCACCCAGACAAAGCCTGGGGGCTTCATTTTGGATGGTGTTGATGTGATTGAGGTAAGAATTGTGAGCGACACAGTAGACAATATTGCCGTAGTCAAGCTTGGCACGAATGGTAAGCCTGAAGATTTTGAGGTGAGCATGCTGGTTCGCACACCAAGTGGTTTTGGAGAGGAGGCGGAGAATGTTGAGGGAGCTGTTGCAATTCTGTTTGAGGTTGGTGATGTGTTGTTTGTAGTAGAGCTTGTGGTCTAGAGTTAAACCCAGAAACTAAGTGTGGTTAACTTAAGGGATGCGATTGCCATTAAGCACGAGGTTTGGGTTGGGGTGGAGGTTATTGAAATGACAGAGGTGCATGCAGACTGTCTTGTCTTTGGAGAAATTAAAACCGTTGTTGTTGCACCAGGCTTGCAGTCGGTTGAGGTTGACTTGAAGCCTATTTTCGACAAGAGGAAAGCTTGGGGAGGAGTAGAAGATAGTGAAGTCGCCCATGTAGAGGGCATGTTTGATGTTGGGGCCAAGGTTGTCCGCTATGTCGTTAATGCTCAGGTTGAAGAGAGTGGGAGAGAAGATGCTGCCATGGGGGACGCCCTCTTCTTAAGGATAGGGGTTGGAGGTGGTGTGGCCAATACGAACTTGAAACTGCCTGGGTGAGAGAAAGTTTTGAATAAAGGTAAAGAGGTGGCCCCTGAGGCCGATGGTGTGAAGTTTGCGGATAATGCCGTATTTCCAAGTAGTGTCAAAAGCTTTCTCAAGGTCGAAAAAGATGGCAATGAGGTTGTTCCTTTTTTGCAAAGGATTCCCAGATAGCGGTGTCGAGTGTAATTAAGTGGTCCAGGGTATTGCGACGTTTCCGGAAGCCGCTTTGGTGAGGGGAGAGAATTCTATTGGTCTCAAGGAACCAGTTTAGTCTCTGGATAATGATCCTTTCCATAATTTTACAGAGACAGCAGGTGAGGGCGATGGGGCGGTAGCTGGAGGGGTCGGTACTGTCCTTTCCCAGTTTGGCGACGGGGGTGACGATAGCTGTCCTCAAGATAAGGGGAAAGGAGTGTGAGGACCAGATGTGGTTGAGGATGGTGAGTGGGGTAGTGGTGGCCTTGTTGGGGAGGTGTTTCAGGAATTGGTAGGGAATGTTATCTGGCCCCTTGGAGGTGCAACCATCATCATGGATGGCTTGATTTAATTCAGAAAGGGTGAGAGGGGTGTTATAGCTCTCGGTGTTGTCGGAGGGAAAGGTGATACTCTGGGTTTCATCGTGAGCTTTTTTTTACTTTGAAAGCATTGGGGTGATTGGCCGAGGACGTGATGTTGCTAAAATAGGCAGCGAGGTGGTTAACGTTGTTCTTTTTTGTGGTGAGAAGGTTACCATTCCAGGAGAGATGGGAGATGGGAGACTTGCTCACCCTGCCGTGGAAGCTGTTAACCATTCTCCAAGTCTTCTTAGTGGGGGTGTTGGTGGTGAGAGAAGAGATGAAGTTGTTCCAAGTGTTGGTTTTACTGTCCTTGAGAGTGCGCCTGGCTTTGGCACAGCTGATGCGAAAGAGGTTGAGGTTGTGGGTGGTTGGGTTAGTTTTGAAGTTCCTGAGGGCCCTTTTCCTGTTCTTGATGGTGGTTTTGCAGTCATCAATGAACCAGGGGTTGAAGGGTGATTAGGGGGTTTGGAGGTTTTGGGAATGGAGCAGGTGGCGATGTTGATAAGGATGTTATTGAAAACTGACATGGGATCATCATCCTCGAGGAGACCGGGGGAGAGGTGTGAGTCGCAGAGGGTTTCAAAAGGGGGCCAGTTGGCCTTCTCGAGGTTTCAATTAGGGGTGTGGTCGGTGGGGGTTTGAAGGTTGAAGTGAATAAGAGAAAAAAGAGAGGGTAATCGTCACTACCACAGAGATCAGCAGTGACCTTCCAGTTAAAATCAAGGAGGAGGTTAGGGGAACAGATACAGGTCAATACAGGTGAGGGAGCCTGTGGCAGGATGAAGGTAGGTCGGGGAGTTAGTGTTGAGCAAGGACAGGCTGTGCTGTCGAAGAGTGTTTTCGACAGGCTTGCCTCTGGGGGTGATGGTATTGGAGCCCCACAGGGGGTTGTGGGCGTTGAAGTCACCAAGAAGGATGAAGGGGGTGGGAAACTGAGAGATGAGGTTGTTAAGGCTGGTTGGTTGAACGTTGGCATTGGGAGGAGGTAGATATTGCAAAGAGTGATGGTTTTGTGGAGGGAGATAGATATACGGATGGCCTGAAGGTCGATGTTCACATGATCTGGGCTGTGTGCAATATCGTGTCTAACGAGAATAGAGACGCCCCCACAGGCCCTGTCAGCGTCCACTTGAAGTTTATAGTGGCAAGTGAAGTTATTGAGAGAGTAATGGTCAGTGGTTTTTAAAAAGGTTTCTTGTAGGCAGAAGATGACTGAGTTAAAGGTGGTGGCCAGTAGGTCAACTTCTTCCGAATTGGCCTTAAGGCTTCTTATGTTCCATTGTATAATGTTGTGGATGTTATTGTAATTGTTTGTGGTGCACGCCTTAAGGAGGCAGGGGATTATCTGAAAGAAGATCTGTTGCATCTAAGTTGGCTTGTTTTTTTCTTTGGATCTGTTTCTTTGGAAGCGATTGTTTTTTAAGTTGGACGAGAAGTATGATCGGTGTGTTCGGTAATCGAACAATCCATATTCTCTTCAGTGGCATACATGTGGATTTAAGTGGTGGGCTGTTTGTTGATTGGTTGTTTGTTGATTGGTTGTTTGTTGGTTTGTTTTTGTTGGTTGGTTTGTTGGTTGGTTGTTTGTTGGTTTGTTGATTGTTAGCCTGGTTGGTTTGAGTTTGATGTATGATGGTATTTGAGGTGTTGGTGTAGGGGACAGCAGGCACTTTAGGGAAGGAAGGGAGGTTGAGGAGAGAAGTGGTGGTGGAGGTGATTTGGGTATTGGGTGTTGTTGGGTTGTTGGCAATGGTGATTGGCTTAGGACTAGGTACTGTAAGAAGAGCCAGGTGAGGTCGGTTTGGGCATGTGAGTCAGTTTTAGTTGTGATAGTTGTCTTATGGGGGAGGAGGATGCAGTATTGGTGTTAGTGGAGACTGCGCTCGAGTAGGAAGGCTTGGTGTGGAGGGAAGCGAGGAATTGTTTCCTGGCCTCTGGGTAAGTTATGTTGGGATTAAGGGTTTTAAGTTGAGTTATTTGTTTTTCCTGAAGCCAGGTGGGGCAGTCTTTCGAGAAGGAGGGATGGTTGGCTGGGTGATTACCATCGCAATTTGTGCAGTGGGGTGTTGGTGCAGGAGGTAATGTCATGGTCTGGGGCTCCGCAGTTACCACAGCGCGCTTGGCTGCGGCAGGAGTTTTTCCCATGGCCATACCTCTGGCAATTATGACAACGTAGAGGGTTGGGAATGTAAGGGGTGACTGGGATTCTTAGGTAGCCAGCAATGATGTGGGAGGGGGAGTTCAGGGAGCGGTGGGGGGTGACTGTAATGTCAATACCAGTGTTTGCTAGGGTTTTGGTAAAGAGGAGGGTAGTGGCTTAAGTGTCCCTGGCGCAGTGTACCAGGAGATCGCCGGATCTGAGGGTAGAAACCTTGGGGAGGGTACTAACAAGGCTGTAGATCGCTTTGTGTATGAGGAAGGGGGAAACTTTTTTAAAGCTTTCTTGTTTGTTGGTGGCATGTATGATTAAGATTTTGGGGATTGGGGCTGATAAGGAAGAAAAAAAATGAAAAGAAAAACCCAAGAGACCAGAGGCAACAAAGAAAAAAAACGCGGAACTACTATAGGAGGACCACTGTATAGTATCGATAAGGGCATGAAGGTCTGGACAAAATGGGAGGGACAAAAACAAAAGAAACGATCTTACCGAAAGCAGACGCCCATCCACAGAAAGAAAATCACGAAAAAAAGAAGAATAAAACAAATTTAAGGTGCAAAAGCGGAAGTAAAATGTAAATGAAAAGGTTTAGAGAAGATACAGAATTCACGTTGCTCTCAATGCACATAACGTCAACGCTAACGCAGGTGGGCCCCTTTTTCTTTTTCTGGGTCCATGCACCCCCGGAATAATCTTGATGATGATGATACTCCATCCGAAACACAATTTCTTTTTGACCCCACCATTATGAAGCAGCATATATGATACAGTATATCCATATAATCTATCATTAATGACATTCTATCTTACCCATCATGCCCCAAACAATATGAACAATTTAATTCAAAATCCTCTCCAGATATTGTCGTACGCTATCATCCACAAAAATGTTCAGAACAAAAATGGAATCTTAAAGTCAATAATTGCTCAAATACACATCAAGCTCCTATACTCGTTCATCTAAGTATACAGTGCTGAATTAATGTTGACCTTTGAGTTGAAAACTTTCGCTAAGTGTGATATCAGAATCTTAGCTAAATATTTAATCAATTTCCTTTCCCCTTTCAAAGTATGACTAGTACTTAATTGATTATTTCCACTGAAAACATGCAAAATAATTTTGATTTAATTAGGATGTGGAGAAGCATTATTAGACGCTTAGTACTGTATGGGATTTTTTTTTCTTCAAGAAAAATAGATAAGAAAAAAGACACAAAACAAAACAATTTAACTCAAAATATAAAGAAACTTACTGTACAAAAAAACAACCCACAGAATAATTTTGCCTTTGATAACGTTATAAACAACTCCTGCTTTTAAAATTGAGCTTTTCGTTTATTTTATTTTTCAATTTTGTTTTGAGTGAACCTAAATGTATTAATTGGAATACTTCAAAGTTCAAAATGGTGGGAACGAAGTCAATACTTTCCTATCGTAGATAATATTTTCAAAAAGCAAATGAAAAAAAAATCAAGCACACAACCTCCCATAAGGGCAATTCCGCAGTTAGTGACGGAATTACAGACTGCGGAATTTTCCCCAGGTAGCCCTGGGACCCTTTCAGGGTTATACATAGGATTAAGCAAGTTACATCAACTATTACAGCAAGTATGTAAGTTGAAAATATACTCAACTTTTTGTAAGGGAAAAATCCAATATCCTTAATAATTCATTATAACATAAGTATATTGTAAAACAGCATGAAAGAGTGAGTGAAGAACAGATACACACACCCAGGATATAAAAAGGTAAAAGTCCAAGTAACGTACTGTATGATGTTTTTGCGTCTTTTTCAAAAGGAAGAATACATATGGTACTATAGATCAGAAGAAAGGAAGCATGGCAGGCATTCCCTTACAGAGGCAACAAGCTAACATTTTTAGCTTGTGCAAGCGTGCTGCAAGTGTATTTGTAAGCTTGTGCAAGTATGCTGCAGCCTGCAAGCTTGCAGCAAGCGTGCTGCAAGCTAGTATTTTCTTGAAGCTTACAGAAAGTTTTGCTAGCTTGTGCAAGCTTGCAGATAGTTTTTGCAAGCTTGTGCAAGCTAATTTGTTCCAAATTACTAGCTTGCAGTGCGCTTGCCAAGCTAAAAATTGTTAGCTTGTCGCAGGCGTGCTGCAAAGGGTTTACATGAAAAACAAGGGACACAGTGAGTGTTTTAAAAGGTAGGAGGCCATTGCTGACCTGGCCTTCCCCACTTCAAGCACCAATGTCATAGAGGATACAGTTACAGAATATGTGGCAGACCCCTCCTCTCCCCTCTGCCTCTCCTGCCATGGTCTTTCATGAGGACAATCCAACTTGGTTACACCAACTACAATGAACCTAAGAAGGGACAGGGCAAATTGCTCCTCTGCTCGGATATTTTAGAAAACATTTCAGAAAATGGTACATTTTGATACAGAAAAATATGAAAACTAAATATTTTTGCCCACTGGAGGAAAAAAATCTGGCTCAGCCACTACCATTGTTCATTAAAATATATAAAATGCAACACGTACTTTGCAATATCATGAAGCAATGAAAATCAGAGCTTCAGCACTCTTCTCATGAAGCAACGAAAATCAGAGCTTTAGCACTCTTTTATTACACATTTTATCCTAAAATGTAGCTCAATGATATGCATTCAAATTACTCATACATAATCGTTAAACTTGCCTTAGATTTTGCAACTATAATCAAATGCAATTCAAGGAATTCGTTCCATATAAGACAAATGTAAATTATTATTCAGGAAAAGACTTATTATGAATTTTCATCAGAAAACTGAATGAATTTCCAAGATGATACTACTGCATTATATTACCAATCAATGCAATGCATCAACATACCTTTAGGAATACTAATTACAGCTAATGATCAACAACTTTCACAAAAAAACGCGTTTTCACTTGAGTATGAGCTTGGAATCATTTAGACCCAATTGAGGCGACGACGCATGAGATGCCTGTGACAATGCTCACCACAGATCTGATCACAGTCATTTCATTCTACTGTAGGTGAGGGTAGGATCATGATCCGGAGCAAGGAGTCAGATCCACAGATCAGATTCTTGAAATACAAGTGAACAAAAATCAGTGACTGTGATCTTCGATCATGTTATTTACGCAATCAAGTTATTTGTTGTTCAATTCAGTGCCCTAGCTTTGCTGTTTCAGAGGGGTGGCCCGCACTGCCCCGCTGTTGGCCCGTCCCCCCCCCCCACCCCCCTTGTGGTCCGCCATGCCCCTCATTAGAAAAATGGTATATAAAATATATATATATATATATATATATATATATATATATATATATATATATATATATATATATATATATATATATATATATATATATATATATATATATATATATATACAGTATAAACATATATATAATATATTTGTGTATATATATATATACATATATACATATATATATATATATATATATAATATATAATAAATTATATATATATATATGTATGTATGTATGTATGTATGTATGTATGTATGTATGTATGTATGTATGTATGTATGTATGTGCGTCAAATGCGTGCGTACACATTATATTATTCTGTAAAAACTTAATAATCTTAATTAAACTCATAAATGAAATACCTTACATGGATACAGAATACAGGATGATAGCATATTATGAAATTGGCCAGTTTGGCTGATGAATAGTCCCCAATTCAGAATAGTCTCATTCTGAGGTACAATTATAGCTAAAATCCCAGAGCTTCACTAGGGTCTTAAGCCTTAAGACTCTGGACCCTACGCCAAAAAGGCCCAGCACTTCGCATGCCCATGAATGTGCTCTTCAACAAATCAAGCACCCTGCTTCTTTTTATATCAAGCTAGGGGTCAGACCTACTTTCTACCTCCGCTTCACAATCAGATCTCCTGCAGTGGGTCTGATCACAAGCTCGAATCCAAGTGAGAACACAAAATAGTTTAATTTCTGAGCCATTGGGCTCGTAGGGCTGGTGTTTATCCCTGGTTTCCATGGCGCAGCGGATGAGAGTACATGACTTTCCCTAGACAGGATGCCAGTCCATCAAAGTCAACTCCCCAGCAGCACCCAGGTACTCAGTCTACAGTTGAGAGGACTGAAGCGAGTAAAGTGTCTTGCTTAAAGACACAATGCAATGCTCGCAGCAGGAATCGAAGCCAGTACCTTTCGAATATAAGCATGACTCCTTAACCACTTAGTCATTGTGAGAACACATGACATTGGTTTTTCTACAATTGTTGTGGTGGTTTGTTGACGGTGGATCATGATTCAGGGATAAATGAGAACACACCCAGAGCATCAAAGAAGATGCAAGAATCTCTGCTTTCACGACTTCCTTTGGAGCCACGATTTCAACTGAAATCAGAAATGAGGCTTTTGGGACAGGAGCAGTGATTGGTTAATGATGGCATCCATCAGTTGGATGCAGGCCATTCTTTTATAGTGGATGATTTCTCCAGAGGTTAAGGTACTCTATAACATGCAGTGTACAAATTTGGGGAAAGAACAGGGTTTAATGTGTTCTTTTTTTCTCTTTTTGGTTTGGAGGGTTGAGTGGCGCTTGAATGGCATTCGCCATCCTTTGGATGGGACATTAAGCCGCCGGTCCCGATGGTAGGACAGTCACAACCTACCTGGTTCTCTTAACACTATTCCAGAAGAGAAGTATGAAAACACAGAGTTCATTCACTTTTTAGAGCCAATGGATGGATGATGAAGCATATGGGCAACCATATGCTAAAGCTCTGATGTTTGTAAAGCACTCTAATATACTTGTATAGAAAGGGTGCTACAGCATATAAAATAATTACTATTACTATCTAACCTCAATGCAGATATCTTTCACAATCCTACAAAGGTAAATAAATATTTTAAATTAGTTTTAAGTGAGGGAGGGGGAGGGGGAGAATGTGCACTCCTAGTGTATAATTGACTGAAAAATTTCCTCCTCTTGAAGGCCCCCCCTCCCCCACCCCTTAAAAAGAGGATAGAAATCTTTACCCTGGTTAATTTTTTATTTGTATAAAATTCTACTTGGAAAGAAAATACACAAGAGTACCAGACTATTGTAGCATTATATCTCTATAAACAAATAACCGATTACTCTAAATTTTCAAACATTTCAATGGTACCAAGTTGGATTTATATAAGGCCTGTGATAGGCCCTGTAAAGGAAAATGATTGGTTTATCACCAAAACCCACTTGGAAAAGTGATGCTGGCATTAATTATCAATTTGTTTTTAATTTTCCCACAGCAATTAATTTCTGTGATGTGTAGCTTTATGGATCACGTCAGCAACTCCCTGCGTCAACCACATCAGGTGTAATAATAATTGAAAAATATCTGAAGCAATCGTTTATATTTTGGTAGAATGTAGAAACAAATAGATTAAGTACGGACGAACGCTGAATGACTGACCTGAGAGATAAATATGGTGTATTTAAACAAATAATCTGGGATTCTCTGAAAACTGATGCATGTGAGCTAATAAACTAATCATTTTTATTTTTCTTATTTGGCCTTATATGAAAGCAAACCACAGAAAACAGGTGCTTGATTTACCATGCTTAATGATCAGTCAGTTCCAAGAAAGTCATCTGTTCATTGTTAGGTTGTTTAATTGGCAGAGAGAAATTTAGAATAAGTAATGTTTACCCAGGGATCATTTTTTCCCCCTTTTTTTTAGGTCTCTGGAAAGAAAAAGAGTATTACAAGAAAGAAAATGGAAAAAAAGAAAAAGAGGAAAAAAGAAAAGAGGAATATGAAACTATGAAAAGGAAAGGGGAGGAAACCGTGTGAGAGAAAGAAAGAAACAAGAAAAGACAGAAATACAATTTTCCTCAGGTTTAAAATATAGTATACCTTCGCCATCCATTCAAATGCTCCTTTTAATCATAAATTACTTTTCATTTCACACAACCAGATTTAAAGACATATTTCTTAGAATTGTTTAAAATCCAAACCTTTCGATGGCTTCCCTGAAACTCGCCAATTCCTACTGTACATAATCATCCTTGATATTTCCTGGCATTCAACTATCCATGTCACCCAAAGTAGAAAGGTCTTTCTGAAGCAAATGCTAAAAGCTTACTTTTTCCTCTCTTAATCTAAGAGAAAACTTTAGAAATAGACGCAGAAATTTGATCTAAATAAGAGATATGGAGGCAGATTTGTCCTTGAGTTGATTCTAATGTCCTTGAAATTGAATATCATTACAAGATCTCGTCAGATTTGAACGAAAGGTCTCAAAATTCCTTCTTGTGATTTTCTGTCAAAATTGCTCAAATTTATATTTTGAAAAGAAAAAGTACTATCTTAAGGTGCTTGGTTACATATCATACAGGTACAGTATGTGTTTATAGGGAAATGTGTAAAAGAAATTACAAGCATTCAGAATTGTTAATGACTAAGCTCATTAAATAAGCTTGCACTATTTGCAATTAGCATTTAATCTGTTCATCTTCAGTAGATCAAAGACTCTTCCACATATTAAACAGATAAGCACTGTGCTTCACACAAATACTTCAACCATAAAGGCACTCCACGATATCCATTAAATCAGGCACTTCAATTACCAGTCGGATACAGAAGTCTCACGTACATCATATTACCTGTATATGTATACAATAACAAAGAAACTTTCCGTGGTAATTAAAAGCTTGATATGATAACCAGCGGTTTGAATTTCATATAAATTTATATTTCAGTGAAATACACACACACACACACAGTAGATGGAGCTTCAACAATCAGTCGCACTTAGTTTTACTGTGGAAACTCTTCAAAATACAGTCAGTTTTAATACTTCATAAATCCTTTCCATAAGGAATGAAAATATTGTGAGAAAAATCAAAATAACTTTAATCTCAATCTTAAATCAAATCTAAAATATAATTCATACTGTACTTCCATTCACAAATATTGATGCTATAAACCCACAACTTATGAATTTTAAATTCCTTTAGAATATAACGTACAATCACAGCTACTGTCCTTTATTTGAAGTCTAAAATAAAATGATGAAAAATTCCTTCAGAAGTACACAATAAGTATGCCGAAAGTTTTGACAGAGCAGATGTGATTTCCTTTACAAAATACATATCCTATACAATCACAGAGAATTTATCCACCGTAAGATTTTAAAATACTGTGCATTAAACTAAACTCCTTTGTTATTAAACACTACACAGATGTTAGCAAACATTGCAAAATTTATAATTTTTGTCTCTGACAGTCTGAAAGTCACCTTGTCTTGAGCAAAGGAATGAAAAAATCTGCAACAAATAAAATAATGAAAATGGAGGAAATTTAAGCAAATATGCTGTAGCACCTGTTACTACCAAATCACTTCATAAACCTTGTGTACAACAAACTAGCGTGACATTTCCCTAGAAAATATCCATCTCCAAAAGTCCAAAGAACGCCTTCCTTCATTTTCTCAAATGTCAAATGCACTTGAATGACTAAACAGATTAATTTCAAAGCATTAATAATGTCCCTCTTGTATAATGTTTACAATGAACGACTTGTTTTTTACATCACAATCCAATTGGAATTTGAGTTCCAAAGACAAACAAGAAAATAGCAGTCAGTTAACAGTTGATCAAGATTACAGTGCTCAGCTAGCAGGCACAATGACATTAAACTCATCCAAAGAGGATGACATGGAATACTCTTCTGTAGATTCACATACAGTACATATGAACGTGTACTAAGCAACATTAACGTAATTGCTTTAAAAACTATAAAAAAGACATTAAATTACCCTGATTCCCATAGTGGGGATATTTACGAGAGTTATACTTACCTTCCATGCTATAAATATGCAATCTGGTCCAATGACCTGATTCTAATGCACTTCTAACCAATTTCAAATAACGTAGTTACCTGCCTAGCCCTAATCTCCACAATACCTCTAATGTCCCTCACTTGACATTCCACCGAGGCCTGAACGAGAGGGGAGGCGGGCCAGGATGCATGGAAGGTAAGTATAACTCTCGTAAATATCCCCGCTACGAGAAGCGGGGTAAATTTACTTTAAGTTATATTTAACCTTTCATGCTATAAATATGCAGTCAGATTGCAACCGAGGATCGGAAGGAAGGGAGTTCAGGCCCTAGCCCATACAAAAGGCTGGCCTTATTACTCGCACTGGTTTTATCCTACTTAAAGGATTAATTTCTTATCCTCTTAAGGACAAAAAACCTCTGAATATCAATTACTAAACAATAGTAAATTACTACTAGTTATACTGAAGGAACAGGGAAACACCTGTTAGTAATAACCCAGGCAAATGTCGCATGAACATGGGTTTAGTCGCCCAGAAGAACATGTTAACAAAAAAGTATTAGAAAACAGAATCAACTGTAAACAACACCCATGGTGAAAACTCACAAGGTTTGCCAGCGGACCAGGATGGCTTTGTTAAACATGAGGGAGGAAAACAAACCGTTTAAAATTAGATAAATCAGAATATGTCTGAACAGCAGCAAAACTTTGTTACTAATGTAAAACGAATTATAACATGCCTGAACAATGGCAAGAATTCGTTAATAAATGATCACGAAGTTAATTGATTAACGAATTAATCGTTACTAAAACAAGAAAAAGTGAATAAAACAAGAAGTGTCGGAAGGACAGTATGCTCAATTATTCAAAGCTAGCATAGACAATGGGCTTGTTGATGGACATATATGCTGGTAATGGGGCTAGTAGGGGAAGTTATTTCAAATTACATGGGCTTTTGAAGGATGCACTTACTTTCCCCCTTTCTTTAGATTTTCACATTTTACTGCAAGCCTCAAAATATCTTTGAGTTGTATCAGACATTTTAGTTTACTACTGTACCTCACCCAGTAACTCAGAAAACATGAAAGATATCTTTATAAATTTGTCATTACATCCATTGAGTCACAAAGAAAGGAGAGACCCATGACTTACCCATGTCAATGAAGTGTTAAAATATTAACAATGCATCCTTGTGGCATAATGCAATTATTTGTTATTTCCTCAGTCATTTCTTACCTAACTACCATCTCTATTCATCTTAAAGGATTAGTTCAGTGGTCAAGTTAATTCACCTTATATGAAAGGGGACTATAAGAAAGAAACAAAGGAAGCTTACATTCAAAATATTAATCCATTAAGGAGATATTTAGGTCAAAAATTTGTCTTATTTGTTTAGAAACAACTGAAATCTGACTACTATACAGTTGTGACATCACAAGCTGATATCCTCAGTCTTTATGTATTCTTTCATAATTTTCCTTGTGATTTGGGAGGGATTAAACCTATTGGATATGCCAGGAAAGTATCTGAAAAGAATCTAGTTAAGGGTAATTATATTTTACCAGCTGAATAAGTTGAGGGAAATTGTGTATGCAAATAACCTAATTAATAGGCACACTACACCTCACTATTGACTGTAGACAATGCTCTTTACACAGAGTATATGATCATTTGTGTAAACAACACCCACATTATATTAAGAGATATCATAGATACAAATATTTTCAATGTTATGCAAATAAGCTAATTAATATGTACACACAACCCTACACTCATGCTCAACTGAACAGTACCTACAACTGTATCAAGTACCAAGTTATTATCTGAGGTTAAATATTTTCTTCGAAAGTCTATTGTTATGCCAATAACCTAATTAATATGCACATTACACCTATAAGTGTAAACAATGCTCTTCACATATATGATCATTTGTGTAAACAAAATGCCCACTCCCGCTTTATTTAAGACATATCATAGATACAAATATTTTCATTGTTATGCAAATAAGCTAATTAGTATGCACACACAACAATCATAAGCAATCATGCTTCTTTGTACAGTACTCGTGTCCTCTATCCCTGTGCCAAATTACATGAATGTAACACTATTCATAAGTTAAGTTATGCACTCATGATTGTTAAGCATTTTGTATGAAAATCTATTATTGTTATGCAAATAACCTAATTAATATGCACAAAAACTTTAGCTTGACAAATATTTTCATTCTTATGCAAATAAGCTAATTACTACTATGCACAAACAACCCTTCAATCATGCTCATTTCATCAGTACCCATTTCCTCTACCCCTATGCCAAGTCATATGAATGTACACCATTCATAACTTAAGTTAAAAAAACTTTAACCAGACGCCGACACTGACGCCAGGGGTAGCTCTATTCTCTATTCTTCAAATAGTCGAGCTAAAAGCAAAGATATTCAGACATGGATATTGAAGACATGGATGGGCTTCAAACATTGATTCTAATCATTGTGGATGAAAAAAAAAGGTAAAATGGTTTCGTTTTCAAAAAGATCTTAAAACTGAGATTTTCCGATACTTTTAACACCACGCTTAAAACAGTACAGAAAGAAGGGTATGGGAAATTGTAGTACCGTCGAACGGCCAGCCATCACCAATGGCAGCCATACTAACAAGGCTGGCGGAGTACTAGTTCAAGACCAGAACAAAATTCAAGTATAAAAATTGTAAGCGAACTTTAACTCTAAGAACTAACCAGAACATCAATGATGTTCAAGCTCAACTTTATCACGAAAATGTTCAAAAGAGTAGTAAAGATGATATCAAAGGAAGATGAAATGGGGAGTTGCCATTTCAAGTCAAGTTTTTGCATAAAAAATAAATTTATGGTGTACTGTCATTTAAAATTATCTATTTATAAGAAGCAATTTATTCTTTGCAATATTCCCATTGTTTACACTCTAACATTTTACATCCTTTCTTTCAATAAGTTTATCTAAAAATGCACCAATAATATGATGTAAAACCAAGAACGTACAAACACATCCTTGGAGAAACCAGCCCTCACTTCCTGATTAAAGTAAACAATAAGCAAGGCTTTCACACGTGTGTTTTATGAGGCCATTACCCCCAATCAAAAATACCAGGTTATTTTCCATTAAAATGTGTAAATTCAGCTCAGGCTGCTGATGTCAAAACCAAAGCTGTTTGGAGATTCAATTGACTCTGTTCACACATGTGTTAGCTAAAAATAATACATTCCCTCCAGAAAAGGACAAACCAGTGGAAATTAGGGGATTTTCCCAACCCTGGACAGGCAGGAATTATACTTCATACTCCTTGCAACACTTTTTCAGAGAAAACAATATTTTAATCTTTCATATTGACAATACTTGTCTTATTACTTAAATAGCAATTTTTTTATTTTTGTTGGCTAAAAGCAGTTTACTTTCCTTAAGAAAGGGAAAAAATCCATAGAACTCCAGGGGACTTTCCTAATGGAATGCAAGGAAGTACACTTCAGGCCTATCCAACAATATTTTTGTTATAAATAAAAATATTTTCATCATTTATAACTCTTACTTAGGTTGTATCTTCATTTCGTTGTTAAATTTCCTCAAATGAAGAATAATTCCATACAGTGCCTTTTATTTCGGGAGGGAGGGGAGGGGAAGGTCCTTCCTTTCAATTACCAGGGGAAAAAAGCTTCAGTCCCCCACTTTTTCAGAAGATTACAGCACTTAATCTGCTTAAAAAACAAAAAGGTTTTATTAATCTTTTTGTCATAAATCTTTTTTTGTCATTTGCTATACCCTAAAATGAAAAAAATCCAGAGCTGCACAAAACTAACCTGCAAATTTACCATTGCAACAATGAAGACAAGTCACTTAGACAAAGATAACCAGGGAGGGTGATTAACATGCAGGGATAGTAGTCCATGCTGTCCACACAACAGAGGATATCGTGCACTGTATAGTGTGAACACAGTAGTTACCTACTTGGTGTGAAGTCAGCTGCAGGCATTCATGCATCAGCACATATTTTCCAGTTTTGACGGCAGAATTTAATGAAAAGGATGAAAACTGAAATTGATTTATTTCAGGAATGCATTCAGTAAATGAAAAACTGAATACCTTTAGTGTGGAGATTTTCATGCTCTTTAAGATTGCCAAATTCTGGAAGTCTTTGGCCAAAAACCTCTGACTAGATACAGTAGGTAACCACTCTTTGAAGTGTCGGTAGCAGTAGAGTCGGTGCTCTAACTACGCTGCCTTATCCCAGTCAATGCAGAGTGTACACAGCTTACACGTGATGCATCACGAGACATCGGGGGAACATCTAGCACCAACACTGGGGGACCTGTCCTCAGTGTCCATGATACAAGTGACATTTTACAAATGTAAACATTAAACGCGAAAAGTTCTCTGTGGTAGTTCTGACGGCCGTGAAACTACATAGCTATTGGCTATACTTTAACAAGAAGAAATTAGCTCTTATGAGGCTACACTTCCTGTGGAGTTTGCTTTCTTACTACTTCGCTAAGTAGCTGTGTAGCTAGTGGGTCTACTTACGGGTTTACGTACGCTGTACGTTACCCTGTTTAGATTCTATGGAGCTGTACGGACCCGTTTACTGGAGTCACATGGACCCATTAAGCTTAGTTAAGGAGCCATATGGACCCATATGAGGACATACACTGGAGCCGTATGGACACGTAAAACTTAGCTATGGAGCTGTATGAACTCGTACCCGGGCCATGCAATGGATGCATATGGAGCCGTAAAGCCGTGTCACAGACCCGTACGGAGCCGTGAACTCGTGCTATGGAGCCATTCACCAGAGCCGTGCGGACCGGTATGGAACCGTGAAAGTAATCTTATGGCTCTACA
>JAIGNY010003255.1:0-152500 GCA_020152595.1 Chiridota heheva | reverse complement strand
AGGATCAAATTGTGCTTGAGAGATTAGATCATTCTAGAGGTAGGAAGGAAAGAAAACAAGGGGAGAATGAGAGAAATACAAAAAATAAAAGTCAGAAAGCTAGGATCGAGAAAGGAGGTGCATGGGTTAAAAAAAACAAAGTAGAGAAAGGGGGTGGGAGAGGGGGACTAAATATGGTTGTAGAGGGAAGCATGATGAAGGAAGGAGATCATTTTATCCAGAGGGTTTTTCTACAAGAACTCAGCAATTGAGTTGTGGGGAGCGAGGGAAGCTATGGGAAGTTTGTACATGGGGAAAGCAAGGAGAACGTGATGGACTGTGAGGGTGCAATGGCAATTGTTGCAGAGGGGTTGGGGGTAGCAAATAAGGAGGTGGGAGTGAGTGAGGTGGGTGTGACCAATTCTAAGACGGGTAATATGAACGTTGTCGACACGAGAGATAGATGATGGTGGCTTTGATCGGAATGGTGGGCTGGATGACGTGGAGTTTGTTATCAATTTGGGAGTCCCATGAGGTTTGCCAGCGGTCACGAACAAGGGAAACGATAAGCTGTTTGATGCCAGAAAGGGTTTTAGGAAATGGGGTAGGGGGGAGGTTGAGGGCAAGCCTAGCTGCTGCATCAGCCCTGTCATTGCCAGGGATGCTAACATGGCTGGGTATCCAAAAGAAAAAAAATACTTTCCTGCAGAGAGTGGGCGAAAGGAGTTTCCGGATGAGGATTTGGGATGTGAAGTTATCCCATTTAAGATTGAGTAAAAAGGTAAAAACAGCCTTGAAGTCGGAGAAGATGGCAAAGTGGCTGAGCGGAGAGTACTCAATAAAGTTGAGGGCGAGAAGGAAGGCCTTTGCCTCGGCTGAAAAGATGGACGAGTAGTCGGGAAGCCTGCTACTAAGGGTAATGTTTTGAAAAAATTAAGAGTTGGTCTTTGATTTGGTTGTGGAGATTGATGAAGAGGTTAGGGTGGGTTTGGGTTTTGTGATGAGTGGAGAGGCCCAGGTGGATAGAAGGGAGGGGTGGCCTAAGGAGGAAAAGTGGGCCAGGAGAAGGTACCAAGAGTGGCTGGGTTGATGTCGAGATGGGGGTCTGATTTAATGCGTAAGCTAAAGGTAGGGGATAGGGTTTTAGTCCTATCAAAGAGGGTGGAGAATTTGGGGTACCTAATGAGGTTGTAAGCAGGGTTCTGGGTGTTGGTGAGGACTTTAAAAGCATAGGAGAGGCTAAGCTTTCTACACCTTAGCAGAAAGGGGGGTTCGCTGGCTTCAACATGAAGGCTGGTGATTGGGGAGGTCCTGTAGGCACCTAGACAAATCCTGAGGGCATCATTTTGGATGGTGTTGATGTGGTTGAGGTATGAGTTGTGAGCGGCACAGTAGATAATATTGCCATAGTCAAGCTTGGCACGAATGGTGAGCCTGAAAGTTTTGAGGAGGCATAGCGGTTCGCTCCCCAAGTGGTGTTGGAGAGGAGTCAGAGAATGTTGAGGGAGCTGTTGCATTTTAGTGTCAGGTTGGTGATGTGTTGCTTGTAGGAGAGCTTGGGGTCTAGAGTTAAACCCAGGAACTTTGTGTGTTCAACTTTAGGGATGCGATTGCCATTGAGCACGAGGTTCAGGTTGGGGTTAAGGTTGTTGAAATAGCAGAAGTGCATGCAGACTGTCTTGTCTTGGAGAATTTAAAACAGTTATTGTTGCACCAGACTTGCAGCTGGTTGAGGCTGAGTTAAAGCCTATTTTCAACAAGAGGAAAGCTAGGGGAGGAGTAGAAGATGGTGAAGTCGTCCAATTGTTGGAGTGTATAAGAAGAGGGTAATGGTTACTACCACAGAGATCAGAAGTGACCTTCCAGCTAAAATCAAGGAGGTTGGGGGAAGCGATAAACAGGTCAATACAGGTAAGGGACCCTGTGGCAGGGTGAAGGTAGGTCAGGGAGTTAGTGTTGAGCAAGGAGCGGCTGTGCTGTCGAAGAGTGTTTTTGATGAGCTTGCCTCTGGGGGTGGTGGCATTGGAGCCCCACAGGGGGTTGTGGGTGTTGAAGTCACCAAGAAGGATGAAGATGGAGGGGAGCTGAGAGATAAGGTTGTTAAGGCTGGTTGGCTGAACATTGGCATTGGAGGGAGATAGATATTGCAAAGAGTGAAGGTTTTGTGGAGGGAGATAGATATACAGATGGCCTGAAGGTCGGTGTTCACATGAACAGGGCTGTGTGGGATATCGTGTCTAACAAGAATGGAGACGCCTCCACAGGCCTGTCGGTGTCCACTTGATGTTCGTGATAGCAAGCGAAGTTGTTGAGGGAATAATGGTCAGTTGTTTTCAAGAAGGTTTCTTGTAGGCAGAAGAAGACCGGGTTGAAAGTGGTGGCCAGAAGGTCAATTTCTTCAGAATTGGCCTTCAGGCTCCTTATGGTCCATTGTATAATGTTGTTTATATTATTGTAATTATTTATGTTGCACACCATAAGGAGGCAGGGGGTTATCTTGAGGAAGATCTGTTGGGTCTGAGTTGGCTTATTTTTTCTTTGGATCTGTCCATTTCATTGGGAGTGTTTTTTTTTTTAAAGTTAGACGAAAAGTATGTTCAGTAATCGAACAATCCATGTTCTCTTCCATGTCATATGTGTTGGTTTGGATGGTGGGCTGTTTGTTAGTTGGTTGTTTGTTGGTTTGTTTTTGTTGGTTTGATGATTAATAGCCAGGTTGGCTTGAGTTTGATGGCATTAGAAGTGTTGGGGTAGGGGACAACGGAAGTCTTAGAGGAATAGGGAAGGTTGGGGGGAGAAATGGTGGTGGTGGAGGTGGTTTGGGTAATAGGTGTGGTTGGGTTGGTGATGGGCTTTAGGACTGGGTAAGAAGAGCCAAGTGAGTCAGTTTGAGTTGTGTTGGGGAAGGGAGGGGGGGCGATATTGGTGTTAGAGGAGACTGCACTCGAGTAGGATGGTTTCCTAGCCTCCGGGTAAGTGATGTTGGGATTAAGGGTTTTTAGTTTGGTTATTTGCTTTTCCTGAAGCCAGGTGGGGCAGTCTATTGAGAAGGAGGGATGGTTAGTTGGGTGAGTACTGTCGCAATTGGTGCAGTGTGAGGTGCTGGTGCAGCAGGTGCTGTCATGGTCTAGGGCTCCAAAGTTGCCACAGCGCGCTTGGCTGCGGCAGGAGTTTTTGCCATGGCCATATCTCTGGCACTTATGACAACGGAAGGGGTTAGGAATTTAAGGCATGACTGGGATTCTCAGGTAGCCAGCAGTAATGTGGGAGGGGAGAGTTGGTGTGGAAAACGTCAGCAAGATGGTATTGGTAGGTATTTTGGCACCGTCTCTCTTGAGGATGATACGATGGTACCAGTAACGTGTTGATTAGTAAGTTCCTCTACGAGGTCTTCATCAGTCAGGTAGGCTAGGTCTCTAGTTTTGATCACGCCTTTGCTGGAGTTTAGGGAACGGTGGGGTGTGACTGTAACGTCAATACCGGTATTGGCTAGAGTTTTGGTGGTGAACAGGGTGGTAGCTTGAGTGTCCCTGGTGCAGTGCACCAGGAGATCACCGATCTGAGGGTGGAGACCTTGGGGAGGGTACCGACAAGGCCTTAAAGCGCTTTGTGAATTAGAAAAGGGGAAACTCTTTTCAAACTATCTGGTTTATTGGTGGCCTGTATTATTAGAATTTGGGAGACTGGGGCTGAAGAATGGTCAATGGAGGTAGCAGGTGGGTCAAGGGAAGGGGAGGGAGGGTCAAGGCAGAAGCATTTCGTCATAATGGAGAAAAAAAACCAAGGGCTGAGAGACCAGAGGCAACTAGAACAAAATCCCATAAATACTATAGGAGAATCGCTGTACAGGTAACAATATGGCGCGAAAGTCTGGTCAGAACAGAAGGAAAGAAAAAACAAAAGAACGATCTCACCGAAAGCAGATGCCCATCCACAGAGAGAAAATGAAGATATATAACAAAAATTAGGTGGTAAAGTGCAAGTTAACATGAAATATATATTTCTCCATAACTAGAGCTTCGTTTCTCCATAACTAGAGAATCATTTCTCCATAACTAGAGCATCATTTCTCCATAACTAGAGCACCATTTCTCCATATCTAGAGCATCAATAATGTACTTTAGTTCAACTAAATGTTGTAAAAGCAATGAATTTAAAG
This sequence comes from Chiridota heheva, assembly GCA_020152595.1. Taxonomy (NCBI): domain Eukaryota; kingdom Metazoa; phylum Echinodermata; class Holothuroidea; order Apodida; family Chiridotidae; genus Chiridota; species Chiridota heheva. The sequence goes on along the minus strand of JAIGNY010003255.1, from coordinate 148,362 downwards.
AAATCACATGGCAATTATTGGAAAGAAAGTACCGGTACACCCATTGAACTTCCAACTTCCAACTCATAATCATTAATTGAACTTCAACTGATCATTACTTTTAACTGATAATCATACATTATAACTTCAGATGATAATCATACATTTTAACTTCAACTGATGATCAACCATTTTAACTTCAACTGATGATCATCTATTTCATTTAAACTGATAATCATACATTTTAGCTTCAACTGATGATCAACCATTTTAACTTCAACTGATGATCATCTATTTCACTTTAACTGATAATCATACATTTTAGCTTCAACTGATGATCAACCATTTTAACTTCAACTGATGATCATCTATTTCACTTCAACTGATAATCGTTTATTTGAACTTCAACTGTTTATCATCCATTTAAACTTTCATTATCCACCATTTCACATCCAGTATCTTTGACATGCAGATGTTCCTTCAATGCAATCACAATTAAAGTGCATGCATGAAAAGTAACATGAAATCCTTCAACCTTATTCAATTTGAGTTCAAATTCCATCTGTAATAAATATCATGCTCTGTATAAACTGTTTCCTCATATTCATTTTCTAACTTAAAAACAACTTGATAACACAGCGTTCACAGACCCCTTGGGTGAAACCACTCAGGCAAAGAAAGCAAATTAAAACTGCCACAGATTTCCCAAACTACGTATTTTAAAGAGCCGTGTTTCAACAAAAATAATCAAAAAATGTAAATAAATATGAGGATGAGTTTACCACTTTAAAGAAAATACAGAAAGATGGAATACTTAATTAAATTAGAGCATGCATTTCAGCATGATGAAGTGCATACTTCATTGCTCTGGAGGCTGCATGATAAGGGTGTTTCAGCTGACGTCACGAGGTCACATGACTTTGTTTACATCACTATTTTGTCGGGCAATACCACTGTTGTCTGCTGTACACTTAATTAGACTTGCATACATTTTTATGTTGTTATATAACAATATTTTTGTAAGATAATTATGTCGGATTCTTGTCTTGCTGTGGCATTGGTTGCACTAATAGATGAGTGGGGAATCAAAAGATATTTTTTTCGATTCAATCTGATCTTGATCGACGTTCAAAGTAGGTTTCTGCTGTACAATGCGACGGCCTCAACCTACGGTTCACACCAGGATTTGCAGCGAGCACTTTATATCAGGTATGTAGGCTTTGTCTGAGTATAAGGAACAATCAGCTGCCGGTGAAAATATAAAACTTAAGGAAAATATGTATTAAAGTCAGATACGAACACAAAATTACACTTAGCAAAATTTGCTGAACTGGTACTGATGGGTTAGCATGTAGTATGTTTGTTGTACGTGTGATGTGACTGAGCTGTGTGAAGACGCGTGAAACACAATGACGTCGCTGCCCTGAAAAATGAAGTCCAGTTGAGTTAGAGTCACGTAATAAAATCCCTCTATACAATCATATGGAGACAAAGGAAAGTCTGACATAATCCGTATTCCATATGATAGAATTAAAAATAACAAATTCTTTGAACAAAGTTTCATACTGTATTATCCCAAGCAATCTAACATGTTTAGTAATAAATAAAACATTTGCCGCCATTTTGTAATTTAAAACATGCAGAGAATGATGTCATCGTGCAAACTAGCTAGCAGGAAGTTGGAATACCTTGTGTTTCTTTATAATGTATCTCAAAGTTTTCTAGCTCATGAAAGATGTTTTTTCTTTTGTTAAGGGTCAAGGACATTTTTATGTACACATGAAATTATCAAAACATGCTGTTAGAATTTGTGTCACATCATTTTGGAATAAAAACTTAAATCAAATTTATAAACAAAATACATAATAACCCTTATATGTGTCCCTGTTGGGGAAATTACCTCATTATGTACAAGATTTCAATACAGTTTTGAACAAAATGGCAGCCTCCATGTGTCAAACTGTAGAAATAAGATTTTGACTTGCTGTTTTTGGTAATTGGTTTAGCTTTTTCCCCTCTATTATATAAAATATTGATTATATTAGATTTATGTCTTCTCAGTCTACCCCATCCAAAGTTGGCCAGCTTGCTTTAGCTGGTAACATGCCACGATTGTTGTTGTGATTGGATGTTGTAGGTTAAGATTAGTTAAGATTTTGCAGCAAACTCACAATTGAAATTAACCTTCTCCGGCCTATAGAAAAATCTAGTTTGTAACACTCTTGCAACAAGCAAAGACTTTGCACAAGCATGCTGCAAGCTAGTATTTGGAACAAATAAAAGCTTGCTAGCTTGTACAAACTAACATTAGCTTGCACTATTAACTACACTACTATAGCAAAAAAAAACATGTTAGCTTGCACAAGCTTGCAGAAAGTTTTTGCTAGCTTTTGCAGCCTACAGAACAGTAGCTGCTTGTAATTTTTCCAAATACTACTAAAATTGTTAGCTAGTCGCAAGTGCGCTGCAACTTGGTTATCAGGTGACAGATAAAATAGAAGCACTTTTTAAGCTCATCACTAATTCCCAACGTTGCAGGTTGTGTACTACAGTATGAGCTGCACAAGCTAATTGTCTGTCCTGTTTTGTTTATTTGTTTGATGATGGCTTAACGGCACCACAACAACGAAGGTCAAATTGTGCCTGAGAGGTCAGATCATTCTAGTGGTAGGAAGTGAAGGAAACAGGGGGAGAATGTTAGAAATTCAAGGACAAATGGTAAAAAAGCTGAGATTGTGAGGGGAGGTGCATGCTTGAAACAAAAAGCTTCAATTTCAAGTCTAAAATGCTGTGAATAGTTTGTGTCATGTCAAAACCCTACAAAAAGAGGCCATACAGGGAGGAATTTTCACCCACATGAGATTGCCATCTCCTCCCACTTGAATATTGATATACAAAGCTTGCCTCACATACAGTAAGTATTACTCCCTGCCAAACTGATGTGGTGCTGCCAATGAATTTATAACATCACTATTCCCCTTTTTCAAAAAATGATCCACAGTATATAATATACTGTACATTTAACACTTACACTACCAGCACTTTTTGGAAAATGCACCTGGGAGGCGGAGTCAAAGACAGGGCACCCAAAATAGCGATAATATTGCTGCTTGGTAGAGTAAGGGTTAAGCACAGGCTAAATATTGACGAGTCCTGTCTTCCGAGCAGCAAAGTCGGGCTCGTTCCACTACAGTGACCCAGTGGGCCGCCCACCGGGATCATGCTGCATATATCATTGAGTTGGCACACTTGTCCCGGGTTGATTAACCCTTACCCTACCAGTATTTTTTTTTAAACGCGCTTAGGAGTCAAGAGTTAAAGACGGGGCACCCAAAATGGCAATAATATCGCCGCGTGGTAGAGTAAGGGTTAAGCACAGGCTAATTATTGAAGGATCCTCTGTCTTCCAAGCAGCAGAGTCGGGCTCGTTCTGCTTCAGTGACCTGGGGGGCCACCCACCGGGACCATGTTGCATATATTTTTGAGTTATTGGCACACTTTGTAACGGATTGGTTAACCCTTACTCTCCCAGCACTTTTTTGAAAGTGATCCTGAGAGGCAGAGTCAAAGACAGGGCACCCAAAACGGCGATAATATCGCCGCATGGTAGAGTAAGGGTTAAAGCAGATCTAGGGAAGGAGAGGGTAAAAACGTACTGCAATATGAGGAATTCTAAACTATTACAAAACAATTATCTTCAAAAAATTGTTGTTTCCCATAGTAGTCCTATTTAAATTTTTAACAAAGAATATAATTAAACCACATATGTAAATGACTAGCTCTTAAGGAGGTACTGTATACTGTGCAACCAGTGCACAGTAGAACCCCAAATGAGCTTGTTTTTGTTAAGACTGCAACCTTGCACAGCTAGGGTTCAATAATGAGTACCTTTCAAAATAATCATTTTCTTTTTCTTAAAATTATGCACTCACTGCAAATTAGCTCATGGCTGACTCACCATTTTGTGAAATGTCTCAACTGTGAAATTGATACAATTTTCTATCAGAATTTTAAAAAGCACTTAATAATATCTAAATATAAATAATATCAATGTTAAAACAAAGAAACAAACACCAAAACCAAGAAGAAGAAGCATTGGGGTACACACAGCACACTTACGCTTTGGCATTTCCTTTTGTATTTCAACAACTTCTATAATTGGAGAAAACTTCATGATACCGCAAAAATCCAGGGTTGCAAAACTTCCTCAAAAATTAAACATATCCAACTAATATGAAAACACAACCCACTGTCATTGTATATCCTGCTCAAGCCGTAGCAGAGCCATCCAACCCCATCTTACTTTAAAATATTTTCTCTGGCACTCAAAAATGTGAACATGTTGAAAACAAATCCACTTTAAGATCAAATTTTTCGGTAAAGAGACTAAGAATAGCTACTTAAGTGGCGTAAGATCTTCGCTCATTGAGATGCATGCACTGACATTCATGGAATGATCCATATTTAACCAATTTATTGCTGATTTTGGAGGTTTGTAGGTTTTCCAGACCAAGACTGCACAAATCATAAGACCTCGATGTCTGTTAAAAACTAAAAATAAATTAAGTCGTCTGGATTATTTCCTGAATCTTAACTGAATATGACATGGCAAGGATGAGAGAAACGCAGTAATGAATCCAACGCCAAAGACAAAAACAAAGGTAGAGGCAAGGAATACATGTGTCATCAATATGACTTTGAGTTCTGTATCCCCAGACGATCTTATAATCAATGATCTTACGATCAATGACAAGTGCAAACAGCCTGCATCAAATATTTAGTAAAATGAAAAATAAGGGGGAAAAGAGCTTTCTGAAAAAATATTCATAATTCGGTGCTTTTGCAGATCTACAGTATACATGTATATAGGCCTATAGTAGCAGGAAGTAAAATATTACAACAGTTCAACAATCTTTTAATTTCAAAAATTGATACAAAACCAGAAGGCCAGTATTTAATTTCATATCATTCCTAAAAGTTCATCAGTTGATAGAGAGATGTCATATACAGTACTTCTTGACTTTCTATGTACAGTGCAGTAATATAAGAGGGCACTTCATATGACTAAGTATTTTTGTAGCTATAAATGTCAACAGTGTGCAGCAAAATTAAACACAGGTTGAGGTACAGTTGAGGTACTGTATGATAGGTGCAAGAATTGGCATGGTTAAAAATATAAGAACTTAAATATCTTAAAGTTGTATTAAGTGGTTGAATACAGTATCATTGTACAGAGAGCAGATAGAATAAACAGAATGATGAAGTCTTAAACTAGCTGCAGTACTTACAGTAACAGTATATGAAGGGGTACCGAACTGTAGGAAATACCTCTTTCATAAGTAATTCAGTATTAAAGTCTAAAGACATAATTCTAAAATTGAAGTAAAATTTAGAAAGCTTTTTGGAAAATTGAAGAAAATTTAACTAAAATTAAAGACTTTCCAAATATTAGCAGCAATGCTTGATGGAAACTTTATGAGTGCATTCAGTGCAAGTTTTAACTTTAAACTTTTAAGCAGGAAATTTTAAGGTTTCTTGCATCCCCCTCCCCCTCCCCTACCCCCTCCTCTTTCCTGAGAAGTAATACATTCTATGCCCATGTTTGAGTATGGCTGGAGATTGAGAAAGTTTTTGCCTGAATTACTGTTTTTGTCAGTATTGAGGCAGAAAATTAAAAACAAAGGATATGAGGCAATGTGCAAATTAAATGGACAGACACTACACAACAACCATTATTTTTTGTATCCATTTTGTCAATAAGTTTTATTATACTGGTATTAAACAATTATTATTACCTGAACTTTTATTTAATAAGTACAATTGGACCCCTTTACTGTGATATCTGCCATGGTCATACAATTTCAATGTAGACAGACAAATGTAACACGTGCATTGCAAACATAACCTTAGATGGACACTTCACAACAACCATTAATTTTCTGATGTATAATGTCAATAAGTTTAATTATACTGGTATCAAGCAATAAGCTGGCCGGGTCAAGAATAATTATTAGTGGTAATTGAATTTTTTTCTTTTGGCTGCTATTATGAGTTATTCTCCCTGGGTCTGTCCAAGGTTATGTTATGTTTGCAATGCGTGTGCTACATTTGTAACAAGTTGGATGGACATGCTTAAACGTGAATTCTTTTTAAGTAGAAACAATTTTCAAATGTGTGATGATATTTTTAGGACAGGATCAGGCATCTTAAAATAGCTGAGACTGTTTCCAGTTTACTTCAAATTGACTGTTTATTTCAGTAAAGATACTATATTGCAAACATAACACAATTGGATGGACAGTCAATGTTTATTGCATGATATTTAAACAAATAAACAAAGCATTGAAAAAATTATGCTGGTAGTTTAGGCAAAATACTTTTTAATAATGTAATACCAAAACAACAGTAAATTTAGTGTTTATTGTTTATATTTCAAGAAAATGATTTTTTTTTAACTTTTGAATGGATATTTTGTAAGACAACAACTAACTGCTCATAATGCCATAAACTTATCAATATTACATACAAACTTAAGGAGATAATTTTGATTTTTCATGTCCTGTCACTCAACAATGCATACATATTAAAATGGGCTTCAGTTGTATTGTATTTTAAATGATAGACATAAATTGTATAAACAGCCTAAAATATATGGGAGATCTGTCAGCCCAATAATCACACAAAATATGATTTTACATCATGATAATACAGACCTCTGTCAGAGGAATCACGTTATATTATCTTTTCTATTAAAACAACACATAATGAATAAACAATTGATTTAAGATATTGAAATGATGAATATTTTGCATTTAATGAGCACTTTACATGACTATGGTGTTTTATTACTGTAAATTCTGCCCTTATGCTATATTACAGCAGTGTGCATCCATCGCATACAATTGTTCATACAGTACAGTATGTAAAGTATGTAAAGTATCTGAAGGAAAATTTGACCATTGCATGCAAAAGACACATTTCATATTATTCTAGGCACCCTCTAAATTTGTAATATCAGTGACCATTTGACCCCCATATAAGAATGCTTTGCCCCCACAATTGCTTGCTCATGAAACACTTTGAACAGGGAAAATTTGTTTTGATTGCTTGTTATCTACATATATAATATTTGACCCTGCTCCCCCTATGGAACATTTGCTCCTCTCCTAACCCCCCCCCCCACCCATGAAGAATATTTGCTATTATCTACATACATAATATTTGCCCCTGCTTCCCCTGTGGCACATTTTCTCCTCTTCTACACCCCCACCCCCACCCAATGAACAATATTCTAGCATACCAATAAATGTTTGTACTGCACATCTGACTTCACAAATATCTCAAATCCCTTTCAAAGGCTAATGCAGAACACTGACATCATTTTCAAACAACCATGCAATAATGTAAAATACAAAAACATAATATGCGAGAAAAATGCTTCGGGGGATATAATCAAGGAAGTGAAAACTGGCATTAATGTTCACATTAGCTTCCATTTCACATTTGATATCCTCAGGAAACACCAGGTCACAGTTTACTAATGAAGTCAATTACCTTAAAATATTCACAAGAATGTAAATTGTAAAATCGTTGAGTACAGAACTCACCGAGTGGATAAAAGGCCATTCTACTACATGTATATACGACTGTATAACTGTACATGTACTGTATGCTTCTATGGAGCTTGTGCCCTGCTCTGCTTTTTTAAACTTCCAAATTGTGTCAAAACATTTCCTGCCAAACTGTATATGATGACGTTTGAACGACTCGTTTTTGAGAGCCTATTTTTGGCTCAAAATAGCTTTTAATTTAAACTTGCGGAGGCACAAAGTGAGGAAAATGATCATGAGCAACAATGCAGTCAATAACTTGGCAATAAAATGAATCTGACATTTTCAAAAATGTCTGCATCACTCAAAAATTAACCAAATTTGATTTTGTGCATTGCATGAATCTTTAAACATGATTAAAACAAAAACTGCCTATCGGCAAAACGTTTATTTTGATATTATTTTATGTTTTTTTATTTTTTTTGTTTGTTTTTTTCTTACGAAACTTTTACAGCCCCATATAGACAAAGAGATTGTTATTTCAATGCAGTGTTCGATGCACATGGGAAATGCATTCAGAACCTTGAGGAATGATGAATTTGATATACAGTATAGGACAAAGCTTTGGATGAGCTATAATCAATATCAATCTTAAAACAGAAAATGTGATGAATATGGGAAATATGATTGGGAGGGTTAAGATGATGACAATGCTCATGATTGTGATGTTTGTACAGCTGGGAACTTTTGAAAAGGAAAATGATCATAATTATGGTAATTCATGAGCATGATAATGATGATAAGGAGGATAATCAATATCAATCTTAAAACAGAAAATGTAATGAATATGGGAAATATGATTGGGAGGGTTAAGATGATGACAATGCTCATGATGGTGATGTTTGTACAACTGGGAACTTTTTGGAAAGGATAATGATGATAATTAAGGTGATTCATGAGCATGATAATGATGATAAGGAGGATGATCATGGTAATATCGAGCAAGCATGATCTTGGTCATGGTGATCAATGCATGATCATGGTGACAATGAAGATAATCGTGGTGATGATGATGCATGATCATGGTGATAATCAGCATGATTATGGTGAGCATGATTATGGTGAGCATGATCATGGTAATGATGATCATTATCATGGAGATGATGAGTATAATCAGGTGATAATCATCATGATTTTTATGAGCATGATCATGGTAATGATGATCATTATCATGGAGATGATGAGCATGATCATGGTGATAATCAACATGGATATCATGAGCATGATCATGGTAATGATGATGATCATCATTATCATGGAGATGATGAGCATGATCATGGTGATAATGAGCATGGATATAGTGATAAAAAGCTTATGGTGATGATGATCATTATCATGATGATAATGATCATGATGATGATGATGATCGTAGTGATGATGAGCATGATCATGGTAATGATGATCATTATCATGGTGATGGTGAGCATGATCATGGTGTGCATGATCATGGTGATAATGATGATCGTGGTGATGATGGTGATAATGAGCATGGATATACAGTAATAATAAGCTCATGGTCATGAGCTTATGGGCATGACCATGGTGATTAGTGAGCATGATCATGGTCATGATGAGCATGACCATGGTATAATGAGAAGCATGATCGTGGTGATGATGATCATTATCATGGTGATAATAAGCATGATCATGGTGATGAGCATTATCATGGAGATAATGAGCATGGATATAATGATAATGAGCTCATGGTGATAATGAGCATGATCATGGTGATAATGATCATTATCATGGTGATGACGATCATTATCATGGTGATTATGAGCATGATCATGGTGATGATGAGCATGATGATGGTGATGATGATGGTGATGACGACACTGAGTATGGTCATAGTGATAAGGGGCATGACCTTGGTGATTAATGAGCTTGATCATGGTGATTAATGAGCATGATCATGGACATGAGCATGATAATTATGAGCATGATCATGGTGATAATGAGCATAATCATGGTGATAATTATGAGCATGATCATGGTGATAATGAGCATAACCATCATCCCCAACTTTGACTCGTACAGAGTGTTTATAGAAACACCTCAGCCTATGGAGTACAGTGCTACTTGCTACATTCTCTCTAATGAAAACATAAAACCCAATCAGAATCCATAACAAATTTATCGAGAATAAGAAAATATATTCAAATTTGTATGTAAAATACTATGGGTCTAAACTCCTCTTCTCATTTAAAAAAAAATAAAGCTTCTTCCAACCTCTGCAAATGAAGTCGCATGTGCAAAATTGTTTTCTCATACCTGTACTGTACATGTATATTAGGCAATGAAAGTGGCAGAAAATTCAATCAAAATCTGTTAAAACTTGACTATTTTACAGTTTTTAATTTTCAGGCATCAATATGCACATTTTCATACAAATACGTGATGTATTGTACTGTATGAATAGGTGACCTTGGCATTTTCTTATGCCAATATAATACTGTACATGTTTTTAAATTGTAGGTCTTTCAAGGGGCACACCAAAGTCTTTCCATATACCCCAAGCAAGTTGCAGGAGAAAAGGACTTTCTTATAATATTCAGTGACTGAGCTTACTGACAGAAATGAACAATTTGTTAGTTGTCCAACCTTTCATACATTACAAATCTGTAGCAAGCTTAAAACTCTTCAAACTGTGATCAGCCATCAATCTATTTTCAAAATCAAAAATCTATTCTACCTATTATTTATAACTTTCTCTAACATAGAATTTATTATGGAATATTCTACCATTATATATTCTTCTATTCAACTTTTGACTGAGATATGTACAGTGTATATATGTAGGCATATACAGTATACCTTTGAGCAGTATTACATTTACAACAAAGTACAGGTTTGAAAAATAGGAATAGTGCTTCCAAATGAGGGCTCCCTTCACGAAGGCAAAAGGACAAAATACTTTAAGTCTCTGACAGCTGCCTGGTCTATTGGAAGTTTCAAAATCAAATGCTAAAGATGCAATATTGCATATCAACAGATTACAGAATAAAAATAATCTGCAACAATTGTGGAAAAGTCAAGAATTGAATGGCAGTTACCAAATGTGTGGGAATTGCCTATGTCAGTAACTTCTCAAATTTTACTTTGAAGAAGTTACTGTACAGATTGGCCAATAGTTTCGGCACTTAATATGAGCTGCACAAAAGCAGACAATGCTTTAAAATACCTTTTAATTATCAATAATGATGAGAAAAAAGTTAAACCATTTCCACCCAAAGAAGTAAGCTTAAATTCTACTGTGACAATTTAGATTTGTTCTTGCATTCATCCTTAGTGTGTCAAAACCATTCAGGAAACATTTATTTAGGAAGAAGAGCATAGATAGGAGGATTGTGTGGACTGTGGATGTAGTCAGGGGGAAGCCCGCCCATTACCAGGATGACTGGGGGAAGCCTGTCCATTACCAGGATGACTGGGGGGAAGCCTGTCCATTACCAGGATGACTGGGGAAACCTGCCTATTACCAGGATGACTGGGGAAACCTGCCCATTACCAGGATGACTGGGGAAGCCTGTCCATTACCAGGATGACTGGGAGAGCCTGTCCATTACCAGGATGACTGGGGGTAGCCTGTCCATTACCAGGATGACTGGGAGAGCCTGTCCATTACCAGGATGATTAAGGGTAGCCTGCCCATTACCAGGATGACTGGGGGTAGCCTGTCCATTACCAGGATGACTGGGAGAGCCTGTCCATTACCAGGATGATTAAGGGAAGCCTGCCCATTACCAGGATGACTGGGGAAGCCTGTCCATTACCAGGATGACTGGGAGAGCCTGTCCATTACCAGGATGACTGAGGGTAGCCTGTCCATTACCAGGATGACTGGGAGAGCCTGTCCATTACCAGGATGATTAAGGGTAGCCTGCCCATTACCAGGATGACTGGGGGTAGCCTGTCCATTACCAGGATGACTGGGAGAGCCTGTCCATTACCAGGATGATTAAGGGTAGCCTGCCCATTACCAGGATGACTGGGGGTAGCCTGTCCATTACCAGGATGACTGGGGGTAGCCTGTCCATTACCAGGATGACTGGGAGAGCCTGTCCATTACCAGGATGATTAAGGGTAGCCTGCCCATTACCAGGATGACTGGGGTAGCCTGTCCATTACCAGGATGACTGGGAGAGCCTGTCCATTACCAGGATGATTAAGGGTAGCCTGCCCATTACCAGGATGACTGGGGGTAGCCTGTCCATTACCAGGATGACTGGGAGAGCCTGTCCATTACCAAGATGATTAAGGGTAGCCTGTCCATTACCAGAATAAAGGTGGTAAATGTCAGACCTTTCCTTTTCTTTTTCTTCTAAAAGTGACGATGAGGCATTTTTAAGGTCAATATTTTGTCTGGTGGTCAGTAGGCAACCATTTTATGACCAACTGTAAGTACAGTACATTCACAAAACTTACAATGGCAAGTTGGACCTAACTTTTTCAAATACCAAAATAAAAATATATTTAGCAGCTAAGAGGTGATCTATAAAGTGCCTGAAGGCATGGTAAAAATAACACTGGAAGCGCATATGGACAGTGATCCATAAAGTGCCTGAGGGCATGGTAAAAATAACACTGAAAGCGCATATGGACAGGTAGAGACTTTATATGCAAAAGAAAGAACTTTTAATTCTGAACAGAAGAGTCATTTAAATACATCAAAAGCATCTGCGGTTTCTGAGTTGTGGCTAATCAAAGTTTGAAGATTTTTTAATGTGTGCGAATGTTGTATGAAAAAGAGCAGACAGCTGGAGATATATAATAAAATTCTTTACATTTATGTCCATAGATATTTATCATAGCATGACACAGATCACCACATCATCACTGTACTTTCAAAGATATCATAGAAGCAAATTATTTACTTGTCATGCAAATTAGATACCAGTAATTAATATGCCTAAGCAACCCCCAGCCATCATGACCTCTACCCCTGTGCCAAGTTCCTGACATTGCACTTTAAGTTATGAGCTCAAGCAGCTTACATACATGTAGACCTACTTTACATGTATATTGCCCAAACCAGGAGAAAATTCCAGTTGGAACCAGCTAAGATTCCCAACTGGTTTCAGCCGAAAAGTTTTTTAGCTGAAAATGGTATTTTCTAGCTGGATATTATAATTCCAGTAGGAACCAACCTAGATTCCCAAATGGTTCCAGCTGGTTGGTCCAGCTGGGAAGTGTCTTTTCCAGCTGGAAATTATGTTTTCCAATTAGAAAAATATTAACAATGTGATGGACGAAGTTACATTTATTTATACCAAGAAATGTTCATGCAGAAATAGAGATTGATAACTGCATTAATATTTCTATTTTGATCATTTACGTGTATAAGATTAGTCTAGAGTCAATTTACTTAATCTTTGTGGTTTCATTCCTTTAATATTTTGATTTAATCATTTATGCTGATTTTTTTTTTCCTGTTTGAAACTATCAGGAAATAAATCAATATAAAGATAGATTACACTCTTACTGATCATTTACAATTTGTCTCATTCAGTTGTGACTGATTGTCAAGGGGCAGTTTGGACAAATGTAAGTCCTTCATAAAGCTGGTTCACCAATGTCACATATTAAAGGACGTTGGCTTTTTATGCAAACAGTTTTTAAAAGTCTCTTTGCAAATATGTAATTGCATGGTAAAAACATAGTATAGTTGGGAACTTCTGTTTCCAGCTGGAACCAGATGGGAATTGTGCCAAATTCCAGAGTAAAAATTTCCAGCTGGAACCAGCTGCTTAATTCCCAGCTGGAATTTCTCATGGAGAGCATATCATTATGCAAATAAGTTAATATGTACACAACTCAGTGGTTAAAGAGTCATGCTTGTATGCAAAAGGTACCGAGTTTGATTCCCGCCACGAGAGCTGCATTATGTCATTGCACAAGACACTTTACTCTACTTGCTTCAGTCCACTCTGCTGTAAAATGAGTACCAGCACTGCTTGGGAGTTAACCTGACGATGACTGGTGTCCCATCCAGAGGGACTTTCTGTGCTCTCTGGAGTTGGAATTAAAGATAAAATTCCCTGCGGTTCCAACTGAATGTGTCCCAAATCTTCCAGTGAAAATCACAGAAGCAAAGGTGCAATGAATTTTCATTTGCTTTTATTTTTATTTATTAAACTTTTTTTTTTCTTAATTTATTTTTTTCATTTTATGACAAAATAATTTGTAATTTTGTAAATATTGAATTCCTTGGAATTGTTTTTTTCCCATGTTTTTTGGGGAATAAAATATAACTGTCCACGAACTCCCATTTTTCCCATGGTTATAACCGCTGGAAATGTAGATTTTTCCCAACTCCGGTGCTCTCATCCGCTTAGACCATGCATGGAAACCAGGGATAAGCACTGAGCAGTGCACCTGCCCTATGGGCCTAATGGCTCAGTTGGATTTCACTTAACACAACACCTTGATGTTTACATGAACTACATGTATGAACTAGAATATCAGCATACCCCCATTGCAATTCCAACATGCCTAGAATAATTTTTAGAGTTCATTCAATCCCAAAACCCAACATGATCTACATCAGAAAACCTACAGATTCACCCCCAAGTTTTGATCTGTGATAACCATTACCTCAGCCAACAAAGTGGGACGGAAGTTATGTTTTCGCCTGCGTTTGTTTGTTTGATGAAGGCTTAACGGCACCATGACAACAAGGGTCAAATTGTGCCTCAGAGGTCATATCATTCTAAAGGTAGGAAGGAAAGGAAAGGAAACAGGGGGAGAATGAGAGAAATTCAAGAACAAAAGGTCAGAAAGCTGTGATTGAGAGGGGAGGTGCATGGTTGAAACAAAAACAAAGTAGAGAGGGGGTGGAAAAGGAGAATTAAATATGGTTGTAGAGGGAAGCATGAAGAAGGAAGGAGATAATTTTATCCAAAGGATTTTTCTGGAAGAACTCAGCAATTGTGTTGTGGGGAGCGGGGGAAGCTCTGGGAAGGTTGTACAGAGGGCAAGCAAGGAGAACGTGATGGATTGTGAGGGTGCAGTGGCAATTGTTGCAGAGGGGTTGGGTGGAGCCAATAAGGAGGTGGGAGTGAGTGGGGTGGGTGTGACCAATTCTAAGACGGGTTGTTTGCCATCAAGATATCTCAAGAACTAAATTTTGATTAAATTTGGTGTGAGGTGTTTTTACTGCTTAAGGAAGAAGTGCTTAAAATTTAAGACATATTGGAGCAGGGGAAGAGTGCAAATGGAGTGGTGGAGGTGTTTTACAGTGAGTTTGTCTGTCATCAAGATATCTCCGGAACTGATGATTGGTTTGTTTGTTTGTTTGATGAGGTCTTAACGGCACCACGACAACGAAGGTCAAATTGTGCCTGAGAGGTCAGATCATTTTAGAGGTAGTAAGGAAAGAGACCAGGGGAAGAATGAGAGAAATTCAAGAACAAAAGCCAGAAAGCTGTGATCGAGAGAGGAGGTGCATGGGTAAAACTAAAAACAGAGTAGAGAGGGGGTGGAAGAGGAGGATTAAATATGGTTGTAGAGGGATGCATGCTGAAGGAAGGAGACTATTTTATCTGGAGGATTTTTTTGAAGAACTCAGCAATTGAGTTGTGGGGAGCGAGAGAAGCTCTGGGAAGGTTGTACAGGGGCAAGCAAGGAGAACGTGTTGGATTGTAAGGATGCAGTGGCAATTGTTACAGAGGGGTTGGGGGGAACCAATAAGGAGGTGGGAGTGAGTGAGGTGGGTGTGACCAATTCTAAGACGGGTAATATGAACGTTGTCGATACGAGAAAGGTTGTTGATGGTGGATTTGATCGGGATTGTGGGCTGGATAACATGGAGTTTGTTATCAATTTGGAAGTTCCATAAGGTTTGCCAGCGGTCACGAACAAGAGAAGCGATAAGCGGTTTGATGTCAGAGAGGGTTTTGGGAAAAGGGGAAGGGAGGAGGTTAAGGGCAAGCTTAGCGGCTGTATCAGCCCTGTCATTGCCAGGGATGCCAACATGGCTGGGTATCCAGAAGAAAAGAACACTTTTCCTGCAGAGGGTGGGAGAAAAGAGTTTCGGAGGAGGAGGTGGCAGGTGAGGTTATCCCATTTAAGATTGAGTAATGAAGTAAGAACAGCCTTTGAGTCAGAGAAAATGGCAAAGTGACTAAGAGGAGAGTACTCAATAAAGTTGAGGGCGAGGAGAATGGCCTTAGCCTCGGCTGAAAAGATGGATGAGTGGTCAGGAAGTCTGCTACTGAGGGTGATGTCTTGGATGATGGCAGCAGCAGCTGTCTTGTTGCCTTCCTTGGAGCCATCAGTATAGATGGAGGTGTAATTTGAGAGTTGGTCTTTGATTTGGTTGTGAGATTGATGAAGAGATTAGGGTGAGTTTGAGATTTGTTATAAGTGGAGAGGTCTAGGTGGACAGAAGGAAGGGGGTGGCCCAAGGCGGAAAAGTGGGCCAGGAATAGGTGCCGAGAGTGGCGGGGTTGATGCCAAGTTGAAAGAGGTCTGATTTAATGCGTAAGCTGAAGGGGGCGATAGGGTTTTAGTCCTATCAAAGAGGGAGGAGAAATTGGGGTACCTAATGAGGTTGTAAACAGGGTTCTGGGTGTTGGTGAGGACTCTAAAAGCATAGGAGAGGCTAAGCTTTTTACATCTAAGTAGAAAGGGGGTTAGTTAGCTTCAACATGAAGGCTAGTGATTGGGGAGGTCCTGTAGGCTCCTAGACAAAGCCTGAGGGCTTCATTTTGGATGGTGTTAATGTGGTTGAGGTATGAGTTGTGAGCGACACAGTAAACAATATTGCCATAGTCAAGCTTGGCACGAATGGTGAGCCTGAAAATTTTGAGGAGAGCATAGCGGTTCGCTCCCCAAGTAGTGTTGGAGAGCAGTCGGAGGAGATTGAGGAGCTATTGCATTTTAGTTTCAGGTTGGTGATGTGTGGCTTGTAGGTGAGCTTGGGGTCTAGAGTTAGACCAAGGAACTTTGTGTTTTCAACTTTAGGGATGCGATTCCCATTGAGCACAAAGTTCGGGTTGGGGTGGAGGTTGTTGAAATGACAAAAGTGCATGCAGACTGTCTTGTCTTTGGAGAATCTAAAACCGTTATTGTTGCTCCAGACTTGCAGCTGATTGAGGCTGGTTTGAAGCCTATTTTCAACAATAGGAAAGCTAGGGAGGAGTAGAAGATGGTGAAGTCATCCACGAGGGTACGTTTGATGCTGGGGCCAAGGTCATTCCCGATGTCATTAATGCTCAGGTTGAAGAGAGTGGGGGAGAGGATGCTGCCTTGGGGGACGCCCTCGTTGTGTGGTTTTATCATTGCATACAGAACCAAGTGATTTGAATTAAGGATGTATTGGTACAAGGGAAGGGCAGAAATCAAGGGGTGGGGATGTTAAGGGTAAGGTCTGTCAAGACATAATTGAAACTTTCCACTGAAATGTGGTACACAATCAATCCCTCCCATGAAAAGAAATCCAGCGATCAACTTTCTGGACTGAAATAAAATCGAGAATGAATGATAGAATATAAATCTTCAGTGAAAGGAACTCAAAACAATGAATGCTTAGCCTGAATGAAACTAAAAACAATCATATCGTCTTTGAAGAAATCAGTCAGAAGTTAATGTTAAAGTGTTCACAATGAAAATTAGAATATCTGCACTCTGTAAAGCGCATACCTCTGTGGATATTATTATAACCTTGACCCAGAACATTTGATATTTCAAATTATGGAAAGCCATACAAAGAAATATATGAAAGAATTTTAGCTGTATTCCTGTACATGTATATACATCTTAACTTTTGTGCATGCTGAAATTTTGTACAAACTTTGGTTCCTCAGAACTTAAAAAGTATATTGTAAGTGTGCTATTGTGACAATTAAAGGAATATTCCTGTGTCTTTTTTCATAACTTTCCATAAGAAAGAGAAAATTTTAGAAACAATTTAGTACAAAAATCATGTTAAAATGTTATTCCTACCAGAAGATATTCAAATTTTAAGGTTCACAAAATTGACAATAAACGTGTACGAAAAGGCTCAGTATGACATCACAGCAATACATTCTCCCACAAAGTTTATGTATTTCATTAAAATCTATCATTTTTTGTTAATAAAATCTGCTAGAAATATAAATTGTTGAAAGTTAGGTATTTATGTACATTGCCAAATATACTACTTCAATAACTTTTGGAAAATTGTTTCTAATCATATACAGAAACAACCAATTAACATTTAAAGAAATACATAAACATAGGCAATGGAATTGTCTCTACGACATCATCAAACACGAATTCATCATACTGTATAAAAACTTTAAAATGCTATTGGGAAATCTTTAAAAATCTATATCTTCTGAACGGAATGTAATATAACCTGATTTTTGAACCAAATTGGCTCTAAAAGTGGCGTTCTTTCAAATAAAATTGTAGAAAAAAACCATGGAAATATTACTTTAAGAAAGCTAACAAAAGCTGATGAGAAGAAACTTGGTGTGATCCAAAGGAGATGCCTTAGATTTATTTTGAAAATTAAATGGCCAGTGAAAATCACCAATGAAGAACTATATAAAAGAACAGGCAGAGTGGAGATAAGCAAGATATTTAAGAAAAAATGAAGATGCTTGGGTCATGTATTAAAAAGGACGAAGAAAACTATGCCAGAATATCCATAACCTGGACTCCAGAAGGTAGAAGAAAGAAGGGAATACCTAAGACTACGTGGAAAAGAGTGGCAGAAAAGGAGAGAAACAGTTTTGGATGGAAGAGCTGGGGAAGAAGCTGCAGTAGAAGCAAGAGACAGAAAGAGATGGAAGAATTTGCTTAAAAGAGAAACCTCAATCTCCATACCCATGAGAAGGGAGCGGGAAGGTAAGGCAACAATATAAGACTGCACGGATTTAAAAGGATTAGTTCAGTGGTCAAGCATGTCCATCTTAGATTTTAAAGGATTAGTTCAGTGGTCAAGCATGTCCATCTTATATGAAAGAGGACGTCAAAAGAAACAAAATGGTGAAGAAAGTGTTCAAAAATCTTATTCCATTAAGGAGATATTCAAGTTTAAAGCACTGTCATATCTGTGTAGAAATGACTGGTGTAGTAAGTCTACTATGAAAAGTTGGCATCTTTATCCTCACATTTTAAACAATTGTTAATGTATCTTGAAGAAAGTTTCTATATTTTTTCACTATCTAAATTATTTTTCCTCAAACTTTCTTCAGGTGGTATATTATATATACCCTTACTAGATTCAGCTTTACTACTTTTCTGACACATCCCATGGTTTTTAAGACACAAAATTGCAGGACAAAATATGATAAAATACATAAAGACTTTGAAGAGTCTGAGGTTATGACATAACAACTAGTCTGATTTCAGTCATTTCTACACAAATGGTACCAAACTTTAAAATTAGATATCTCCTTAAAAACAGAATAAGAGTTTTGAATGCTTTTTTCACCATTTTGTTTCTTTTGAAGTCCTCTTTCATACAAGATAAGACTTGCTTGACCACTGAACTAATCCTTTAATACCTTTTCATCAGAAATAAAAATATCTCTACCTGTCCATAATACCTTTACGTTAAGAGTTTGGGTTTACCATTTTGTCCAAAAGTATATTGATATGCAAATAATCTTATTAAAATGCACACGACACCTTGATGTTTGGTATGAACAAATCTCTTCATATAGGCCACACTTGAAATTGCAACCATGGGTACTTTAATAGTGTTAGGTTCCATAGGAAAACCTTAATCTTTTTTATTCTTAATTAAAAACTCTCAAATCCTCGGTCATGAAGCTCTTCAAAATTGCAAGATAAATTAAATTGCTGAACAATCCATTCCCTGCAAAAATTATTCTTTAAAAAAATAAACTTTCCTCTTTTAGGTGACTCTTATGTGCCTAAAAAATGAAATTCCAGTCATTTCTTTATTAACAACATGAAGTTAAATCAAAACATTTACATTTGATCGAACAAATCTTAAATTTGGGGTGAAAATACCCTTCCAAATAAATGTTGACTGTTACTTAGTCATTTATTAATTAAGTTATCTCAATGAATTTGATAGAGGCTGCAAAAAATGCCTTTTTAAAGTCTAACATGGCTTTCAAAATACTGTAGCTTCAAATTTTCCCTGGTTTTGCACCCGAGGAAAAGTTTTGAACTTTTTTTGCAGGAAATGAATTGTTACGGATTTAATCTTGCAATTTTTAACTTTCATGACCCAGGATGCAAGAAACTTTACATAAGAATCAAAAATTGAGGTTTTTCCTATGTAACACTAATGACCCCTATGGTTGTCCTATCTAATTGCCATGTAAAATTAGCATTGCTGATCATCAAAGAACAACGTGTCCTGAAGCTTGTAAGACTCTTAATACACTTTTTTCCTTAAAGTAATGAATATTCAGTGATCTTTAAAGATTTCTCTAATAAGGAAGGCCTATGAAGCAGGATTATTGATTGACTTACTTGACTTAGTCCTCTTTGCTCCAGTTGGAGCATAGGGCCTTTATTGTAATTTTCCATCTATCGCAGTTTTGGGCTACTCTCTAAGATGGTTTCCACCCAGGGCAAGCGGATGGTTTTATAGCTCTGCGTCCAGTGTTCTCCGCCAGTTTGAGGTTGGTCAGCTTCTCTTGCATTTGCCTTGTGGGCTCCAGCCTAAAACATGATGTGGGATGTTCTTCTGGTCTCTTCTTAGAGTATGACCATTCCATTTCCATCGTCTGATGGTGGGTTCCTGTTTAGTTTTCTGCCAGAGATCCTGATTGGATATGCTGTGTGGCCATCTGACGTGCAGGATCTGCCTCAGGCATGTGTTAGTAAAGACTTGTAGCTTGTGGTCTAGAGTCTTTGTGTGCCTCCAAGTCTCAGCACCATACAACATAACAGACTTCACGTTGAAGATAAAAATTCTCAGCTTGGTGCTTAAGCGGATGTTGTTGTTCCGCCATACAGGCCTAAGGGCGACAAAGACGTAGCATGTTTTCGCTATCCTGGCCCATGTCTTCATCGAGTCCTCCTGCTTTACTCACAATGCTGCCCAGGAAAGTAAAGTTGTCCACTTCTTGTAGATCTTGTCCAATCAAAGTGACTGGTGCTTCCTGTCTAACATTCATTCTCATGATCTTTGTCTTGGTTGTATTTATCTCTAGTCCTGTGGTCTTTGCAATCTCCGCAACCTGTTTGTATTTGTCTGCTTGTGTTGATTATTATTGATTAAAGAAACACAATTTCTATGGATCTTATCTCAATATTTCATTTGTGTACTTGCAGTCTTACACTGTGCTTTAATAGGTCAGAAGGTTGAAAATTCCAGACTCCAAAATCATCAGTATATAATATAGGCCTAGGCCTAATGCAGTTGTCCAATTGTGTGACTCACCCCTACATCCCCGGAAAATGTGATTCATTGCACCAAAGTGGTGGACAAAACATGTATATTGACATGTCAGTTCTGGTGACTGACAATTTTTTGTGAAATGACTAACCCCAAATCAATCACCTCTGTACAAAGTCAATGGGTCTGAAGTAAATTGACCCACTCCAGAGTCACTCTGGTAACTGACAATTTGGTACAATAATGAACATGTCAGTCACTATCCTATATGTCAATGACTCACCTTTGACTGACATTGCCAGGGGTAGTAGGGGTAAGTCATACAACTGACAAGTGTATAAATACAGCAACTTAATACATGACACTCATCAGTAATGGGTCATTCTTTGTGCAATTTACAAATCATTAATTCACAATTCAGTAGTATGGTACAGTAGGCCTACTGTATAGCTAAATGACCTACAGCTACAGTAGGCTACAGAAGAACAATCTCACAAGGATTAGGACCACAGTAGGATCAAACTTACTTTGATTGTACCGACAAAGTTACATACTACCACAGGCATTCCTAATGTTAGCCGGCCTACTACTCCCAGAGATAGAGCTCATAGTCATAGCCAGGGCATGTGATGTTTATTTGTGGGGGAGGGGGGGTAGAAACTTCCAGATTTGTATTTTGTCTAACAACTTTACCCACCCTCTATCAAAAAGTGCTAGCCTACAACATCTTTTGTCCAAATTTGATAGTCTTATGGTTGGGGGAGCAAAACACTAGATTTTTGTTGATTGGGGGGCAAGTAACACTAATAAAAGATATCCACCCCCTTATGCCCCACCACTGGTCATAGCCAAACAGCAATGACAACATGATGTCATTAAGTATCGATCTCCTATTTGGTCAGAATATTCTGGGCACAGAACGTTCCTGAGGGGTGTCCTATCCCATGTTTTAATATTATATATGTATTACTACTAATGTTAGGAATACCTGTTGTCACTACTACTGAAAAATATAAATCTACCCACAATGTCACGAGAGTAGGACTGTGAAATTACACTTAGGGCCTAGGCCCTTAACGTTAGGCGTATTATGCACTTGTCAATTGTGTGACTCACCCCTACACTCCCGGACAAGGTGAGTCATTGCACCAAAGTGGGTGGACAAAACATGTACATTGACGCACCCCTCAGTCACTTAGATGACTGACATTTTTTGTGAAATGACTTAGGCCTACCCCAAATCAATCACCTATGTACAAAGTCAATGGGTCTGAAGTAAATTGACCCACCCCAGAGTCACTCTAGTGACTGACAATTCGGTACAATGATGCACATGTGAGTCACTATTTCATGTCAATGACTCACCTATGACTGACATTGCCGAGGGTAGTAGGGGTGAGTCAAACAACTGACAAGTGCGAGTTTATTTTACAGTGCTGCTCAAACCACAGGCATTCCTAGCGTTAATGGCAACCTACATTAAGTCTATGCAGTATACTATTAGTACTGTATATATAACAAGGTGGGTCACCCTCCTACTGCGACTTTCGAACCGTATATGAAAATTCCTCTTTTTGACCACTCATGAATCTTAATTTAATTACTCACCTCACATTTGCAGGAGACTCCCTTCTTCGTTTATAAGCCACAGTATTTGTAAATTTTTACCAATGAGATGTACAAGCGATGAATTTTTTATCCCTTTAAATGTCCAATGCCCGATAATTTGCTACAAACCAAAGAAAACATCAGTATTAATTTGACAAGAACGAACCAGTTATGTATCATTACCAGATGACGATTCGTGCGTTGATAATGGGCCCGGGGAAACATTGGTTTTATAAATTCAGACATTCAATTTGGATGGAAGAAGGATCACATGTACAAAAAATAAAGACATTATTATTAAGCATTCGAGGAGGATATGTATTTCTTTTTTCAGGGAGTTAACAAAGGAATTTGTATAAATATGGACCAGCAACATCTTGCACTAAAAACAAAAAAATAAGGCCACAAAGATAAATTCACTTTTCATTGGTTATGCACTAAGGCAAACTAGCTTCTGGTCATCAATGGACACAAGGAAACGTAGGGATATGATAACAGCCATTATTAATATGATATTGAATGTTTTCTGCCAAAGTTTGTTACATGTACTAAGTTACTAGGGCCCAAGAGAATGATTGAGGAATATCTGTCATTCATGCAGGCAGGAAAAAGTACACTTTTGGGGTAAATTTGTTTTATTTGACCAAATGTTTGGATGATTATTATGAGCTTATTATACAACCCCCTATGCAGTTGGGGCCTTGTGTAAATTGCACATCAAACTGTGTGCAGTGACAAAGGTCATCAAACTTCAAAGTTGAATATCTCCTTAATGGAATAAGATTTTGCAATGCTTTCTTCACCATTTTGTTTCTGTTAAAGTCCTCTTTCATATGAGATGGACATGCTTAACCACTAAACTAATCCTTTAAAATACAGCAAAATTTATTTCCAGATGACAAGCCCAACAATTTGGCGACTACACATTTGGTTTGGGTATCCTTTGCCACTTTTGGGATACAGGCCAGTTTCTTGACATCAACATTTTCTTGACCCATATTTTTTTTTAATAAGAATAAGAAGAATACTTGTGTTTTTGTTTTGTTTTTATTCAAATTGTTATGTATCTTGTGTAAATGTTTGCAAAAACAGGACAGTGAAAAAACTATGTTTCAAATAATTATTTCCTCATAGGAAAATAATATTTTCCAAATTATTTTATGTAAATCATAACTTGAAATAATATGATGAAGATACTGCTAAGAGGTTCATAGTTTAATCACATGCCTGTACCTCTTAAGTTGCTGGTATACAATATAGGCCTACCATCTCATATAAAGCATTAAAATTAAAAACTACCCATGTTACAACATCAGATGCTTATTTATTCAAAGTAAAATATAGTATGTTTAAAGAATAAAGAAAAACAAAATTCCTTCAGTAAAACTTCTATGTAATTCCCCTAATACTGTGGCAGTTGACATAGATAATCAATATCTTAAACTATACACTTTGTAAACTTTTAAATAAGATACCCATGTTACTACTGTACATCTCAAGCTAGTATCATCCAGTTAAAATAGTCTCTTCAAAATATAAAGAAATGAATATATTATTAAGTAACTCTTCACTGTATACTGTGGCAGTTGACAGATATTCAATATCTTAAACTAAACTTTGTTTATCATCTATGGATGTGAAACCTGGAAGCTGACAAAAGCTGATGAGGAGAAACTAGATGTGTTCCAAAAGAGATGCCTTAGAATTAATTTTTAAAATTAGATGGCCAGTGAAAATCAACAATGAAGAACTATATGAAAGAACAGGCACAGTGGAGATAAGCAAGGAGATATTTAGAAGAAGATGGAGATGGTTGAGTCATGTATTAAGAAAGGACGTAGAAGACTGCCATAATATCCATCACCTGGACACCAGTAGGTAAAAGAAAGAAGGGAAGACCTAAGACTACATGAAGAAGAGTGGCAGAGAAAGAGAGAAACAGTTTGGGATGGAACAGCTGGAGAGAAGCTGCAGTATTAGCAAGAGACAGAAAGAGATGAAAGAATTTGCTTAGAGAAGCCTCAATCTCCACAACCAGGAAAACACTTCAATCTTCACACCCAGGAGAACACCTCAATCTCCATACCTAGAAGAAAGCCTCAATCTCCATACCCAGGAGAAAGCCTCAATCTCCATTCCCAGGAGAAAGCCTCAATCTCCATACCCAGGAAAAAGCCTTAATCTCTATACCCAGGAAAAAGCCTTAATCTCCATACCCAGGAGAAAGCCTCAATCTTCACACCCAGGAGAACACCTCAATCTCCATACCTAGAAGAAAGCCTCAATCTCCATACCCAGGAGAAAGCCTCAATCCCCATACCCAGGAGAAAGCCTCAATCTCCATACCCAGGAAAAAGCCTTAATCTCTATACCCAGGAAAAAGCCTTAATCTCCATACCCAGGAGAAAGCCTCAATCTCCATACCCAGGAGAAAGCCTCAATCTCCATACCCAGGAGAAAGCCTCAATCTCCATACCCAGGAGAAAGCCTCAATCTCTATACCCAGGAGAAAGCCTCAATCTCCATACCCAGGAAAAAGCCTCAATCTCCATACCCAGGAGAAAGCCTCAATCTTCACACCCAGGAGAACACCTCAATCTCCATACCCAGGAGAAAGCCTCAATCTCCATACCCAGGAGAAAGCCTCAAACTCCATACCCAGGAGAAAGCCTCAATCTCCATACCCAGGAGAAAGCCTCAATCTCCATACCCAGGAGAAAGCCTCAATCTCTATACCCAGGAGAAAGCCTCAATCTCCATACCCAGGAAAAAGCCTTAATCTCCATACCCAGGAGAAAGCCTCAATCTCCATACCCAGGAGAAAGCCTCAATCTCTATACCCAGGAGAAAGGAGCGGTAAGGGTAAGTAAACTAAACTTTGTAGTAAATTTTCAAATACCATGTATCATGTTACTAAATCTCAAGATAGTATCATCCAGTTAAAATAGTGTCTTTAAAATATAAAGAAATAAATATATCCTGTAAGTAGCTCTTCTCTGTAATTTCAATACTTATATTATCAAGTTATAAAATAGTCTCTTCAAAATCTAAAGAAATAAACATTTTGTAAGTCACTCTTCTTTGTAATTCACTTTACACTGTGGCAGTTGACTTAGAGATAATCACCATCCATAAATACAATTTGAAAGCTTTTGAATACCCATGTTACCATGATTATTATATATCTCATGCATATGGTAATAATAACCAGTTTAAATTTTATGTTCAAAACATAAGAAATAAAAATTTCCTTCAGTAACTCTTCTTAGTAATTCCCAAATGTACACTAGTACAGCCATCTTATATTTTTGAAACTCTGCCTTGTTCTATTCTTTCATTGGATAATGACTTTGAAATATTACAAATCAAAGTTAAAAATGCACACATAGACTAGTTTACATTTATATATATTCACTTCTTTGCTTCTTGCAAATGAAGAATATAACTTTATTGAGGGAAATATCCTTCATAGCATGCATAAATTACTTTAGTTTTTACACTTGTGCTCACCCTACTTACTATATACTCTTTCAAACAGTTACTTTTGGCAGTGAGAACAAAACCACTGCTCTTCCACTAGCTCTTCTTCATACCCATTCAACCCAATGCACTTGTAATGGAACCATATGTCACACTTATCACAGCAGACACAATAGGTGGTACAGTCGTGACCACATTCGCTGCAAGGCCATTCTAGCATTTTTTGTATTTTTTGTTTGCTTTTTCCTTTACCTGTTTGACCTTGTGCCTTACTTTTCCCTCCTGTGGATTTTGAGGTGGAAGGTGGTGCATCTAAATTTGCTTTAAAATTTGATGATTGTCCTCTCTCTAGTTTATATACAGATTTCAAAGATCGTGTTTGAATGGTTAACGTTAATAGTGGCTCTTTTTGACTTCCGACCAATCAGATCAAATTTCATTTGTATTTACCATGACATCATCGTAATCTTTACCGGATTTGTTCTTGTCAAAGAAATACAGATGTGCTTCTTCATGATGTCATCGTGGACATTTCTTTGGTTTGTAGCAATTTGTCGGGCGTTGGTCGTGTAATGGGTAAAAAATTCATCGTTTGTACATTTCATGGTAAAAAATTAACAAATACTGTGGTTTGTAAACCAAAAAGGGAGTCTCCGGAAAATGTTTGTCAAGTAAAAAAATGTAATTAAGATTCACAAGTGGTCAAAAAGAGGAATTTTCATTTATGGTTCGTGAAAGTCGTAGTAGTGGGGTGACCCACCTTGAGAGAGAGAGAGATACATATAAATATATATATATATATATATATACATATATATATATATATATAGGCCTTAATATATATATATATATATATATATATATATATATATATATATATATATATATATATATATATATATATATATATATATATATATATATAATATAAACATAGACCTAATATATATATATATATATATATAAAACATAGACCTAATATATATATATATATAAACATAGACCTAATATATATATATATATATATATATATATATATATATATATATATATATATATATATATATATATATATATATATACATATATATATAGGCCTAATATATATATATAAACATAGACCTAATATATATATATATATATATATATATATATATACATCACAACATTTCTTTGGTTTGCAGCAAATTGTCAGGCATTTACACTGTCATGACTGTAATGAGGTAGAAAATTCACCGTTTGTACATCTCATGGTAAAAAAATAACAAATACTGTGGCTTAAGTTATAGGCCTAAATGAAGAAGGGAGTTTCCGGAAAATGTGAGTTGAGTAAACAAAATATAATTAAGATTCACGAGTGGTCAAAAAAAGGAATTTTCATATACGGTACGAAAGTCACGGTAGGTTACCCACCTTGTTATATACTTGTAATAAGTATATAGGCCTAGGTTGCCATAAGCATAACACACTAGGATTCTAGGAACACAGTCATAGCTCAAACGATCTTTTCAATTTTGAAATCAATTTCAGCCTTCAAGCCCTAATTTCCAGCAAAATATTCACAAAGCCAAACCTACCTCAGAAGGCCTGAGTGTACTCTCGGTATTTAAACTAAAATTTGAAGTTATCTTTTTATTTTTTTCCGTAAATAGGCTCAATTAAGACAGTTAAAAGATTTCTCTCAAACATTATTCGCGGAACTACATAGTTATTGACCATTCGATATTCATTGAATCGTCAAAAAAAAGGAGACATGGAGTTCAGAGTTAGTACTTACTCTGAGCAACGATTTTGGGAAAAATGGTTGGTGGTGTATTTCGATGACAAAGACAGCTATAATTGAAGCAAATACATCAAAATGAGGTAATCTCGCAACCTCCCAATCCGGCTCAACTTATTATTTATAATCAATGCATAGATTGATCGGCTTATCGTATTTGTCGATATTCGCATAAATTCAGGCTGCTCGACGAAGGATTACGTAATCACGCTAGGCCATGTAAGTTAACAACGATTTGAAACGTAGACAAAATAGAGGTGCAAATAAAGGCGTCAAATGTAATCAATATGATAATAGTGTGCATGAATTTGATCTTTGCATGCCAGGCAATGTCCATGAATCACATGATTAATAATAATATTGTTGCCGGAATTGTTGGGGAAATAAGTATGTTTCATGTACACCACGAACAAGGGGTTAAGATCTGTTATGGAAAATAAGGGAGGGGGAGAGCCAAGAACTGATATGGAAAATGGGGGTGCGAAGATCTGTTATGGAAAATGGGGGTGCGAAGATCTGTTATGGAAAATGGGGTGCAGAGATCTGTCATGGGAAATGGGGTGCGAAGATCTGTTATGGAAAATGGGGTGCGAAGATCTGTCATGGAAAATGGGGTGCGAAGATCTGTTATGGAAAATGGGGTGCAAAGATCTGTCATGGAAAATGGGGGTGCGAGGATCTGTTATGGAAAATGAAGAGCGAAGATCTGTTATGGAAAATGGAGGTTCGAAGATCTGTTATGGAAAATGAAGGTGCGAAGATCTGTTATGGAAAATGGGGGTGCGAAGATCTGTTATTGAAAATGGGGGTGCGAAGATCTGTTATGGAAAATGAAGAGCGAAGATCTGTTATGGAAAATGGGGGAGAAAGGGAGGCGAAAATTTGGATTTTTGGAAATTCCCCTTGTATTAAAAAAAAAAAAAATTTAGGCCCGGCCTAATCATGGTGACTATGTTTTCACTCTCAAAGGTTTTGTCCCAATGTAGAATTATCGCCAGACACTCGCTCTTAACTGTTTGAGGTGGCGTACATATGGTCGCGTTACGCGTAACTAGAAAGCTTTGAATGGGGAAAAATGCGCATTTTCAAATTTAGTCAATTTTTTCAAGTACAGCTCCCTGATACAAGTTGGTTTGGTTAAGTTATCAACAAATATTGATTGATCACGTGGCTCATCCAATGGGGTCTGTTCCTTTTTGTGTCTGCCTTCAGGCATTGAGTTCATTCACGAAGAACCGCGTTGGAAGACACCGGGGCAAACTTGCCCTAGGAAGCCCTTCTAATTTGAGCATTTGAGAACCAAATATGTCTAATAGCTTCAATCAATATCTAGCTCAGATTTGGGCGAAAATTGCAAATGAAAATTAATTGCATACCGTTTAAGTAAAATAAAGTTCGCCTATCTAAAATTCCCAGCTGGTGGGGCCCTGAGCGAAGTCCTAGGAAGCGATATGATTTTAATAATTTGAGAGTCAAATCAAGGTTTAGATTCGGTCGAAATTTACAAATATTTATAAAACCAAATATAAGTTCAAAATAGTGTGGGTCCCGGAAACCTGACAATTTTTATAATTTTAGGGCCAAATAATTGCAATATAACAGGGTCCAGGACTGATTCTTTATCTTGAATTTATTTCTACCCATTTTTATTTGGAGCGGTGTGTACCTATATGCCCCTACCCAGGGGTGTAACTTGACTTCGAGTCTGACGTTACCAATCCCAATCGACAGATTAAAAAATAGTTTAGCTTTCTTTAATTTTCGAGAAATTTTCTTCCGTTTTCGGATTTTTTCTTTCTTCTTTCAATTTTCCTTCATTTTCGGAAAATTTCTTCAATTTTTTGGAAATTTTCTTAATTTAAAGTTTCACCCAAATTTCGAATTTAAATCACTGGCCAGGTATAAAGGACCCAAATGTATTTCTCTGCCCAAGACCCATGAAGCTGTTAAGACGGCTGTGCCTCTGGAAGGGAAGGTGGTGGAGGGGGAGGGGGCGTACGAAAGGGTTTGGGAAAATTGGGCTGCAGTATATTGGCTCGTACTATTTTTCTTTCCACACGAGCATATAAATGTTTAAAATTTAAACGGCTTCACCCAAGATTTTCTTCGTTATATGTTCAGATTTCTTTTTACGCAGAAAAAAAAGGAAGAAGGGGGTGGGGGTGGGGGGGATGTCTTTCGCAATTTACACTGATATGATAAGAAATAGCTGTTTATCTAGTTCAATTAAGCCACTAATAAGAGGTTTCACGTCCGGGTCCAATAACGTTTTTTTCCCGCGATCTTTTCATGGATATGCATAACAATATATGCTGACATCAAGCCCAGACTAGGCTGCTAGGTCAGTAGGTTGGTTATCTGGATCTCATTTTTGTTCCCATAGGCTACAGCCTTTTTTAAGAAGTCTGGAGTGCGTGAAAAACATGCAGAAGGGATACATTTTCTCCAAACAATTGTTCAAGTCTGTAACATTGTTTGAATGTTGCCTTTTCATACATTTAAAAGCACTTCCCTAGGAATCTTTATTCATAAGATTCCTAGATTCACATTGGAATATGCCGTTTAAATGACACCGTTTTGGGACATTTCTTAAGGGCGAAGCCTGACAGCGGGCAAGGGGGCGAAGTCCCCGGAAGCCCTGTGTTTCACGTAATTTTTATTGCAGAATATTGCCTAATACTGTGTCAAATACAGGGTCTAAACTTTGCGTTTCTCGAAATTTTAGGAACATAATTTTTTTTTTAAATGTGTCAAATCAAATGGGACGAATCCCATGGAAGCCCTGCATTTATCTGTTTATCGCAATTTTGAAAGCAGAAAACTGCTTAATACCGTGTCAACTCCAAGGTTGAAGTCCTGAGTATTAGAGGCTCAAAGGACAAAGCCTCTGGAAGTCCTGAATTTCTCGTGGTTTTGATTGCAGAAAATTGCTTAAAGTAGTGTCAATTCCAGTGCGTCTGAAGCCGCCGCCCTGCGCTTTTGTTGGTGATTTTAGTAGCAAGAAATTGCGTAGAATTGTGTCAAATCTACGGCGGGCGAAGCTCTAGTATTAGCCCAAGGGCAAAGCCCCTGGAAACCCTACTTTTCTCGTAATTGTGATAGCAGAAAACGGCTTAAAATTGTGTCAAACCTGGGAGCGATGCCCCCGGAAGCCCTGCGGTTCTCATGATTTTGGTAGCCAACAATAGTTTAAAATTGTGTCAAATCCAGGGGCAAAGAGACTCAGGGGCGAAACCCCCGGAAACCTTATACGTTTCTCGTGATTTTGATAAGAGGAAATTGCTTTAAAATATGTCAACTTAAATCTATGGGGCGAAGCCTTGCAGCCTTGACTCAAACGGGTGAAGCCCAACAGCCCAAGGACATACGTTTCTCGCGATTTGGATAACAGAAATTAGCTTAATATTGTGTCAAAACTAGGGGCGAAGCCCCCGTGTTTAGGTGATTGCCAGATAATTGATTAATATTGTGTCAAATTCAGGGTCAAAGTCCTGGTAGGCGTCCAGGGGGCGAGGTTTCCGGAAGCTTTGTCTTTGTCTGCATGATTTTGGTCTCAGAAAATTGCTTAGAATTGTACAATTCTTTTACATTAATTTTACAATTTTACACTAAAGGAACATACTTGTTCAAACTGGGGATGACATGCCAGGGATAATTTGTATGTTTTCGACGTAAGAATAAAGCTATAAGAGAGAACAGTTACAACGTTTGTTCTAAAATGATACAAATGGCACAATATATATGATATATAATACACAAATATATTCTCATTAATGTTTTTGCGCCCCTGTGACTATTCGGCGCCCTCTCAGACAGCTTCACTGGGGATAGTTGCCCTCCCCTTCCCCTGGCTCCCTGCACCACGCCACTGGGCCTACTACAGACTTAAAGATCTGACGTTTCATTTTGTGCGAACTGGACATTTTATTCAGTATCAGAGTCCTGCAGCTAACTACTAGTAGTAATAGAGTAATCATGTATGCCGGAAGCCCGGGACAACTCTTGTCCTTCAGTAAGGGAGCTGTCGGGGCAGCAGGTGCCCTTTTTTAAAGTTATAAGAAAGCTCACTGATTATTATGGAACAAATTATTCATAGTTTAGAACTACCCTTGGCATATATTTAGCACTTAACTGAAACCAGAGGTGGCGGAACCGAAGGGGAATGGCTTGGGGGGGGGATGGGGGACGTGTACCCTGTACTTTCTCAAACGTTACGTTGGGATAAACAACCCTACATTGTAATTCTAATACTGAAAATAGCAAAGCATCCACATCTGTCAAACTTGATTTTCCTTGCCTATAATTGTGTAAAAACGCTATGGGTCCTTGCTATGGTATGCGAGCCACCTTAAATTTAATAAGTGCAACATCATTAAAATGGGCCCAGGGAAAACTTACACCCATCCCAGTGACGTTCCCTCTTCCACCGTCTTTGCAAAGTTACAAAAAGTGCATGTTTACAGAGATAAAACATATAGTGCATAGTTTAATTGCCATCTTTTGAAAGATTGAAGAAAGTAGCAAAAAACAGCTACCCAAATTACAACAGTGAGGCACCTTTAATTTGTCCGGGAAAAAATAACGGGGCCCTTTTTACTGACTCGCTGAAGGCCAAATGTGACCTATGGATTTTGCAGACTTTCATATACCGAGCGTGCTGAAGGCCAAATGTGACCTATGGATTTTGCAGACTTCCATATACCGAGTTCAATTGATGTGATGAAACTAAGAAATTGATGAAAAACCTCATCAACAATTTTACAGGTCTAAAGACCTGAAGACCCCTTACAGTTATTAGCTTTTCACATTCAGACATTGTTTGGGACACTAAATATTTCGAATCACGATCAATATAATTGTTTTTATGTGATATAAATATTTCCGATTTCGAGATTTATGAGCTATAAATTTCCCAAGTCTTGTAGATCTTGGTATGAAATTTTTCAATCTTCTCGAATTTTGGCCATATCTTAATCTAAGTTGACCAGTAATTTCAGACTGATAAAAGCTTATGAATTTTCTGGTGAATTTGGGGATTGGGGTGGCCCTTAACCTATAATGATGTCGTACCGTATATGCTTTCCAAATTTTTCACTTAAAATGTGCCCCTTAAATTCCGTGCCCTTAAATTCCATGCTCCCAGATTAAATGCATATTCCGCCCCCTAAGTGCTAAGACGCAGAAAGTACCCTCCCTAGATCTTTTTTATCCCCCTTGCTCCGATTACCTTCCGACACATCTGAGAGTAATGAGCCCCCGGTATGTGATATGCTGCATATTAGGTAATGAGTAAGACACCTGTGGGAGTTCTAGGCAACAAATGCATTGAAAACCACATAGGAGATTGTAACCATTCTTTCGGAAAAGAAAAATACCAAATGGCTTTCGAAAAAATACCAAACAATTTATTAAGCAGGAGATGCTCTTTTAAGGTGTGTTTGTATGTGATGAATGTATACGTAAGCTACTATCTAAACTGGTGAGTGCATCTTAAGAGGAGTTAATTAGAACTTTTAGAACAATATCATTATCATGCTAATAGCAAAGTAGGCAGTGACGGCGCCAGGATTTTGCAATGGTGGGTGGGGTTGTTCCATGGGGAAGCCAATAAATTGGACAAAATGTCACTTTACAAAATTTTCTGTCGGGAAAGTGGGTGGGGGCAAAGCGATCTCGTGGAAGGATGACCCTCCCCTACCTTCACCCACTCCTCCCTCCAATAGCGCCGTCACTGATTAAGTAGGAGGATTCGAACCACCTAAAATTGTATATGATTATTTGGGAAGGCGTGGAAAATTGGATGTATTGACAAACGAAAAGCATTGATTCTTATACCTGAATGTTGAAGCAAAATTTATGTTTAAAATACTTGAATTTATGCAGAAAGTACGATATTGTCAGATATACGTACCACAAAAAAGAAAGAAATTGAATGCACGAAAATACCACCAAAAAAAGGACCAAAGGTTAGAAAAAAGAAGAAAAAAACGGCCAGAAAATACCAAAAGTAATGAAAAGTAATAAATATGGTTACATTGCTTTTCACATGGATTCTTCATAAAAGATACATAACAATGGAGACTTTCCATTTTGGAAGGTCAAAGGTTGCATGTTTGGCATTGGACGAACTCACAAAATGATTTTCCCTTCCTAACAACCAACTGGTTATAAAACGGCCGTTGACGTCTTAATGTTCATGCTCCAGTAGGAATACCAAACCTCCCCTTCCCCTCGCCAGTAACCAAAATAGATGACAAATGTGCTCAGCTGCTCAGATTTATGAAGCAACAGATATATTTTGCAATAGCTTTTAGGTGACATAAGCTAAAGTTAATTAATTATACTAATGTTTAATTTTTAGTCAAGGTTTAATTTTAAAGAATGACGAAGTTCATTTCCAAGCCAAACTGTGAGTTTGTCACTCCATTCGTGTTGTTATTTGTCTATGAATAAATAAGTTGGTTGTAAAAAGAAATGTGTATGCGGGAAATGTTCAGATGAACATGTCAGCTGGTGATGACCAGTGGCGGCGCCAGGATTTTGGCAAGAGAGGGGGAAATTTGTCTCGTGGGTGGGGGGAAACTGCCTATAAATTGGACAAAATATGTCACTTTACAATATTTTCTGGGAGGCAAGTGGGGGAGGGGGAGGGAGCTCGTGGGGAAAATGACCCCTCCCATAGCGCCGTCACTAGTTATTACATGTTAGATTAAATCGAATTTATGGTAAATAAAGTATTGATAGCTAGTTTAAGGTAATTCATACATTTTTTGGAGAGGATTTCCTGTTTTCAGCATAACAGAATTTACAAATTGCTTTTGTACTTTTAATTTATCACACCATTTTTAGCACTTATAGATCGTACCATGTGGATGTACTGTTATCAGAGACCACAGGGTAATATTGAAAGTGGTAGGGTCTGTCACCGTGGATGGTGAACATTGTGAGGCTCACAAGTGGGGTCCAGGGAGGGAGAAGCCTAGTGGGTTCATAGCTTGACCCAGGGTCGGTAATAACCACTTCAGTAATACAACACACAGGGGCGTAGCTAAGAAATTTTATTGGGGGGAATGTGTAAAGGAATATTTCCCGACAAAATCTTTGACGCCGTAGCGCGAAACGCTAGCCAAACAGCGTGGGATCTGGGGGCTCACCTTAGGGCCCCCAGTGGGATCCAGGGAGCGAAGCCCCCGGAAGCTCTGCGATTTTAGGCATTTTATGGCAGATATTTTATCTAAAATCAACACAGATTTACACGATAATATCATCCCAAAACAGCATGGAAACTTAACTATTTAGGCCCCTATAACGTTTCCATTTTTCATGGGGACTTTTGGTTTTAAACTGAAACACCGGCGTTAATGATTTAGGTACCATTTGTTATGAACTACAGAAAAAGAAAAAACGCAAAATACATTTTTTAATTGTTTTTCTCATCACTATTGACCCATAAACATTTTGCCATGGATAAATTTCCATCTCTACAAACACTCTTGTTGACTTTATCTTGTACCAGTCAGCTTGTTCACAATTGATGATGGAAGCCACTGGTACATTTGAAAATCTTAATTAAATAATAGCAACACATCATTCCCCGGGCCGACATTCATAATAGATCACCATTCCGAGTTAAGTAACTTGCCTTTATGTCTGATGATTAAATATTCATGTCTGTATGTGACTCAACATTCAACAGCCGTCATTCAACTTGTTAGTTAGTTGCACAAACTATTTTGTATAAAAACCTGGACACTTGTGAGTAATTCCATAAAAAAAAAATAGATAACAACATCAACGAGATCTAGAATTGTAAATAGGCTCGTGTGCCTCTGTCAGAGCCTGATTACTATAGAGCACTGAAGGGTGCAGCTGCCCCGTGTTGCAAAAATTCAATTATAATTTCGAGTATAATTTAAGGAATTGCGCCAAGGAATCTGTACGCCTGTGGTCCTTGAAAAGTTCAAATTCAACCTTAAATTGATAAAATCCCCAAACAAACAGGCCCCTTTGAATGTGTAGGTACTACTTACAAAAATCAACAATCTTTAAAGTATAAGTTTTCGACAATGGCGGAAGAAAAAAAAAAGCCAAATTATCCATTCCAAATTTAATATCAAATTAATGAAAGGACATCACACTTAAGATATAAGAGACCCCCTCCCCCTACTTCTAGCTTTGCCATAGGGCCCTTATCAACCCATAATCAGATATCCTACCGCTTATTTTCACTGTTATGCAAGAGGGGTGTATCTTGAATAGACTTTAACAAAACTGACAACTTTACTGACAAGTAATTCTTCATATATATAAAAGACGACTGATGCAGCTGTGGCTGCGACAAACGGATTAACTGGGCATTGACAGTTTTAAATAATATGCACTCCTTTTGAAAATAGATCATTATGATTTTTCACATTATGGTTTTTCCGATAGTCATCATCATATTGTCGGTTACACAGTCCACATTGTAACTTAGTTCTGACAGGTTTTTTCTCGTAATTGTTATACCAGCAGGGTAATATGATTATACCTTTCGAATAAACGAAATTTACGTAGTTGATGAAAAGTGGGACTCAGAGCTCCTCTACCTGCCAACTTAAAGCAGCCACAAGTTGCCATGGTTATAAGGAACGAGGGTGTTAACTGATCTCTTATCAGTCTCCTCACTGGTTGAAATAATTTCAATTGTGATTGAAGTCAACAAGTTAAAAACAAGATCTGCAGTCTTGTACAGACAAGGAGTTAGTTAAACTTGGTGTGTGTGTGTGTGTGTGCGTGGGTGTGGGTGGGGCGTGGTGGGTGGGTGGGGGGGCGTGCGTGTGTGTGTGTTTAATCATGTGAATATCTTTTCTTCTGCTAATTGAGAACAAAGAATTTTAAATGTGCATTGATTAGCGATGAACATGAGTTGATGAACTTTCGTTTTTAAGGTTATAAATAATTAGATTTTCCGACAAAGTTCAAATTTCCCCGATAATTATTCTTAATTTTTTTTGGCAAGGCTTGTATTTCCGATTGTTCATCTTGTAGGGAAAATCGGTGAAAATTTCCCAACAAAGTCACAATCTTCACGACAAAAATCGCGCTTGGGGGTTTGACACCTTCCTCCCCCCCCCCCTCCCCCTTCCACCTCTTACTCACCCGATCGCTACGCCCCTGACAACACATCTGGAAGTTATAATATGTGCTGTGAAGCAAGATGCATAGGTAGGTAGCTAAGTTGGTAGAGAGCACAACCAACTGAGATGCTGGAAGTACCTAACCCGTTTTTCTACAGCTATATACAGACAGATAGCCGAACATCAAAGCGAAAGTACATCGTTTGCATTTCATTCTCCTCATTTAGCTGTTGAGAGAGTGGGAATGGTTGAATGGTGCTCGCCGTCCTAGGGAACGTTAAGTCGTCGGTTCCGGTGGTAGGACAGTAACATCCTACCTGGTTCTCTAATCACTATTCAAATGTTTGAAAAGAGAAGCATGGAAACGCGGTGTCCATTCACTTCTCGTCCTGGTCCAGTCAAATTAAGCCACTGATCTCGAAGCTGCAAGCCTAAAGGATTTGACTGACGTGCAATGAGACTTGTAGAATTGTGATATTGCGTATCATGATAAACCGATACGATATGATATGAGTTCGGGGGAATTCTTTACTTTAATGATCATTAAGTAATTCTTACTTTTAGCAATTCTAAAAAAACGGATTTCCTAAGAGCTTACACCAGCTTTTCTTCTCGAATTAAGAGCCATTGATTAGTATAAGAGACAAGTTTGTCTCTAATGCTTATTGAGTTTTAATTTATTAGGAATTGTATTTTTTTGTATGAAGTTGTATTTATGTTGAAATATCTCATTATTGAAGACTAAGTCTGAAAGTCATCTGGTAGTCTCCATTTGTGTTGAGTGGTTATTTTTAGATGTTTTGGAAGAGTTCCAATATGCCTGAGTTGGTGACTTTCCCCTAAAGTGTTTACTTTAGGGGGAACTTGCATCCAACAGAATGCCGCCTTCATGGCTTGTGGCTAGTTAGTCCAATGGCAGTGGTTGTTTTGGTTGAGCTGGGATGGTAATGGTTCTATTTGGAATATAATAGTCTGCTTCCGTCTCTTGTCTAGTCAACGTGGAGTTAATTGGAATAATTACTGTTCTCGTAATATTAAATCATCATACTCGAATAAACTGTTTGTAGAATTTACTCAGTCCGTCAGCTGTCATATCTCTCTTCATTTTGGTGGTTATAAATTTCATCTGTCGTCCATGGATGGAATAGTAGAATCAGCTTTGACAAAGTGGTACCAAGTAGGTTTATCCATCATAAGTTGCTGTTGACAAAAGTGCCGTCGTCGGAAAAGTCCAGATCATAGATGTCCCTGGGCCACCGATTGGGAAATTTGGTGACCCGGGTCACTAAATGTTCCGGACCACCGACTAAGACATTTGGTGACTCAGGGTCACTAAATGTCCATTAATGCACCACACATTTATGTTTGTTTGTTTAATGAGGGCTTAACAGTACCACGACAACGAGGGTCAATTTGTGCCTGAGAGGTTAGATCATTCCAGAGGTAGGAAGAAAAGAAAACAGAGGACGATTAACAGAAACACGAGAAGTAAAAGCCAGAAAGCTGGGATCGAGAGAGGAGGTGCATGGGTGAAAAAACAAAAATAGAGAGAGGGCGTGGGAGAGGAGGACTAAATATGGTTGTAGAGGGAAGCATGATAAAGGAAGGAGATACATTTATCCGGAGGGTTTTCTGGAAGAGCTCGGCAATTGAGTTGTGGGGAACAAGAGAAGCTCTGCGAGGGTTATACAGGGGGCAAGCAAGGAGAACGCGATGGACTGTGAGGGTGCAATGGCAATTGATGCAAAGGAGTTGGGGGGGGGGGGCAATAAGGAGGTGGGAGTGAGTGAGGCGGGTGTAACCTATTCTAAGACGGTTGTCGACACGAGAGAGGTTGTTAATGGTGGGTTTGATCGGAATGGTGGGCTGGATGACGTGGAGTTTGTTATCAATTTGCGAGTCCCATGAGGTTTGCCAGCGGTCACGAACAAGGAAAGTAATAAGCGGTTTGATGTCAGAGAGGGTTTTAAGAAATGGGGTAGGGGGAGGTTGAGGGCAAGCTTAGCGGCTGCATCCGCCCTGTAATTGCCAGGGATGCCAACATGGCTAGGTATCCAGAA
Organism: Chiridota heheva; assembly: GCA_020152595.1. Taxonomy (NCBI): domain Eukaryota; kingdom Metazoa; phylum Echinodermata; class Holothuroidea; order Apodida; family Chiridotidae; genus Chiridota; species Chiridota heheva. Next base: position 109,417 of record JAIGNY010003255.1, on the reverse strand, counting down.
GAAAAGAATACTTTTCCGGCAGAGGGTGGGCGAAAGGAGTTTCCGGATGACGAGGTGGGATGTGAAGTTATCCTATTTAAGATTGAGTATAGAAGTAAGAACAGCCTCGGAGTCGGAGACGATGGCAAAGTGGCTGAGCGGACAGTACTCAATAAAGTTGAGGGCGAGGAGGATAGCCTTTACCTCAAAGATGGACAAGTAGTCGGGAAGCCTGCTACTGAGGGTGATGTCTTGGATAGTTTGAGAGTTGGTCTTTGATTTGGTTGTGGAGATTGATGAAGAGGTTAAGGTGGGTTTGGGTTCCAGGTGGATAGAAGAGAGGGGGTGGCCCAAGGAGGAAAAGTGGGCCAGAAGAAAAGTATAGGAGAGGCTAAGCTTTCTACACCTTAGCAGAAAGGGGGGTTCGTTGGCTTCAACATGAAGGCTGGTGATTGGGGAATCACTTAAACAAAGCCGAGGGCTTCATTTTGGATAGTGTTGATGTGGTTGAGGTAAGAGTTGTGAGCGACACAGTAGACAATATTGTCCTAGTCAAGCTTGGCACGAAGATTTTGAGGAGAGCATGGCGGTTCGCACCCCAAGTGGATTGGAAAGGAAGCGGAAAAAGTTGAGGAAGCTGTTGCATTTCTGTTTCAGGTTGGTGATGTGTTACTTGTAGGAGAGCTTGGGGTTTAGAGTTAAACCCAAGAACTTAGTGTGGTCAACTTTAGGGATGCGATTGCCATTGAGCACGAGGTTCGGGTTGGGCTTGAGGTTGCTGAAATGAAAGAAGTGAATGCAGACTGTCTTGTCTTTGGAGAATTTAAAACCGTTATTGTTGCACCAGTCTTGTAGCCGGTTGAGTTGGAGCCTATTTTCGACAAGAGGAAAGCTAGGGGAGGAGTAGAAGATGGTGAAGCAGGAGGCAGGGGATTATCTAGAGGAAGATCTGTTGGGTCTGAGTTGGCTTGTTTTTTCTTTGGATCTGTCCCTGTTTCTTTGGGAGTGGTTGTTTTTTAAAGTTGAACGAGAAGTATGATCGGTGTGTTCGGTAATCGAACAATCCATATTCTCTTCAGTGTCATACATGTGGGTTTGGGTGGTGGGCTGTTTGTTGATTGGTTGTTTGTTGATTGGTTGTTTGTTGGTTGGTTTGTTCATTGTTAGCCTAGTTGGTTTTAGTTTGATGGTATACGAGGTGTTGGTGTAGGGGACGGCGGGGGCTTTAAGGGAAGGAAGGGAGGTTGAGGAGAGAAGTGGTGGTGGAGGTGATTTGGGTGTAGTTGGGTTGTTGGCAATGGTGATTGGCTTAAGACTAGGTACTGTAAGAAGAGCCAGATGAGGTCGGTTTGGGCATGTGAGTCAGTTTTACTTGTGTTAGGAAGGGAGGGGGACGGTATTGGTGTTAGTGGAGACTGCGCTCGAGTAGAAAGGCTTGGTGTGGAGGGAAGCAGGGAATTGTTTCCTGGCCTCTGGGTAAGTTATGTTGGGATTAAGGGTTTTAAGTTTAGTTATTTGTCTCTCCTGAAGCCAGGTGGGGCAGTCTTTCGAGAAGGAGGGATGGTTGGCTGGGTGATAACCGTCGCAATTTGTGCAGAGTGGGGTGTTGGTGCAGGAGGGAATGTCATGGTCTGGGGCTCCGCAGTTACCACAGCGCGCTTGGCTGCGACAGGAGTTTTTCCCATGGCCATACCTGTGGCAATTATGACAACGTAGAGGGTTGGGAATGTAAGGGGCGACTGGGATTCTTAGGTAGCCGGCAATGATGTGGGAGGGGAGAGTTGGTGTGGCGAAAGTAAGGATGATGGTATTGGTGGGTGTTTTGGCTCCATCTCTCTTGAGAACGGGCTTCAGTGACGTGTTGGCTAGTTAGTTCCTCTACGAGGTCATCATCGGTCAAAGTAAGCTAGGTCTCTGGTTCTTATGACGCCTTTGCTGGAGTTCAGAAAACGATGGGGGGTGACTGTAATGTCAATACCAGTGTTTGCTAGGATTTTGGTGGAGAGAAGGGTGGTGGCTTGAGTGTCCCTGGCACAGTGCACCAGGAGATCGCCGGATTTGAGGGTAGAGACCTTGGGGAGGGTACCAACAAGGCCGTAGATCGCTTTGTGGGTGAGGAAGGGGGAAACTTTTTTAAAGCTTTCTTGTTTGCTGGTGGCATGTATGATTAAGATTTTGGGGATTGGGGCTGAAGAATGGTCAATGGAGGTAGCAGGTGGGTCACGGGGAGAGGGAGGGTCAACACGTCACACATTTAAAGTGAAAATCTGTCTTATTTTCAACTGCAAATTCAAGCAATTTTCATTGAAAGATCCGAAGAACTTTGTACATAAATCATTTTTCACGATTCAAAGTTTGAGATTATATAATCTGATAACCCTATAAATTGATTAAGTTACCCCCAAAATATTGTATCAAAATGTGCCAATACTTATGGTAAACTGTACATCTGATTTCAAAGTGTATGATCTAGACTATTTGAAAGGTAGATTGTACCAATAAGAAATATAGGGGCCAATTTTAAAGAAATTAAATTGATCAACTATGCCAGCCCTGATTTGCAAGTTTCCTCCTAAATGTCAATTGGAAGTTAGATTTTTTGAGACCAAAGTAAGCTGTTGAAATATTGGGTCCTTTAAGTTAAATGACAATGTTTAAATGGAATGAATCTTTTGATTTTATGCATGTACTTTCCATTTTCGATACATGTTTTTCAGGAACTTATTTTTTGTTTTGGTGAATTAAGAGTTAACATTTGACATCAGTGACACTGGGCCATTTAGTGGGTCATAAGCAAATTGCAATGCTCAATTCAATACGGTGCTTTTAGCATGATAATGAGAAAAATAGGGCCTTTGTACAAAACTTCATGTACAAAAAAAAGGAGAGGGGGAAAGGGGGGGCAAATTGCAATGCTCAATTCAATACGGTGCTTTTAGCATGATAATGAGAAAAATAGGGCCTTTGTACAAAACTTCATGTACAAAAAAAGGAGAGGGGGAAAGGGGGAGGTTGGACGTGGCATCAAAATGCAAGCTTTCGACGTGATGGCCTGCATCCTTCTTTGGGCATTTGTTCCTGACTTTCCTATGACACGATAGACTGATAGAGCGTACAAATTTCACTCAAGCATCTTCGAAATACACACTGATACCTAACTACTGCTCTATTTCTGAAGCTGTAAACCAGTAAACAACCAAATAGCGAAGAAAGTCTGAAGAAAAAGGTTTATATCCTCAGTTGTAAGCTGTAGGCAATTGTTATTTTGGACTGAGTCACTTTCTTGTGAATATGTTTAGAAATTTTAGTGTATGAAATTTCGGCTCCGAAATAGCGATGCAGTTTTTTAACACATGGAAATGCATAGTGAGTCGTTCTTAGTCATGTCCAACTTTCATCGACTGATCGAATACGCCTATACAGAGCGGAAGATACCCCAAGTTTTGTCATAGCGACTGAACAGTGCAGATGGAGTGCGCAAAAAGCTGTGTTTTTCATCATTTTCAGCTATCCCGGGTGCAAAATTTGAGTTTTTTGTGTGTGAAATAGTATGTCAAATAGGACAATAATTAGATTTCTTGGAGTTTTTCAGTTGAGGTATGTGTAATTTTGGTCAAAATCACACAAAAATGTTTTCTTCCATTGCCCGTAACGATAAGTGCCCCTATGGGTTGAGTTTCGGGTGAGTCCTATAGTACAGCCTTCCGTCTCACTTTCAGTCTTAAAATTTGAAGTTAAATTAATTTCTGTGGTGACCCAGGGTCACCAAATGGCGGTTGGGACATTTGGTGACCCAGGGTCACCAAATGGCCCAACTGAGTCCCAATCTCTGAGTGACTTCTGCTTCATTATAAATTTGTTAACCGAAATGGTTCAGACATGTTGATGGGAATACATGTCCACCTTCAAATTTGGGTGACATGAAAAAAAATCCAATCGCAAAGGATGAAGTTGTGATGTGATTATTGAGCAAAGAGGCTTAAATGTCACAAGGGAAAATGATGCGGGTTCAGAACATGAGCAGGTTAACTTTGATTCTGTATTAGTGTGTGATTTTAGTGATACAGATATAGACATTGCTACATCACAAAATTGTGATCCAATTTTGTACACAATAAAGCAGTGGATCAAACAGTTGAAAATCAGAGAAAGTGCAGAAAAAAAGGAGGATTGGGTAAATTTTGGAAAGACTTTAATAGAGAGTATTAGTATGCAATACTACGTCACGGGACAGTTTATTTTTCTTCCATTTTCAGTCAACTTTCTTGAAATGTTCTTCATTTTGGGGTAATTTTTCTCTGACTTTTGTTAAATTTGCTTCAATTCTTCCAATGATTGGAAATTGTCTTTCAATTTTGTGCAATTTCCTTAATTCTTGTGCAATTTCCTTTAACTGTCAAAATATTTCCTTCCCTTTGGAGTAATTGTTCCAACAATTTTTGGTAAATTTCCTTTAATTTTTGGTACATTTCCTTTATTTTCGGGCATTTTAAATCTAATTTTTGATCAATTTTCTGTGAATTTCCTACAATATTTGGAAAATTTCCTTCACTTTGGGGCAATTCTGTCTTTCAATTTCCTTAATTTTCATGCAGATTTTCATAATTTCCTTCATTTTGGGGTAAATTTTCTTTAATTTGGGGTAAATTTTCTTCAATTTTCTGGGGGTAATATTCATTATTTTAGGGGTAATTTGTTGTTCGGCAAATTTTCTTCAATTTTGGGGAATTTTCCTTCAATGTTTGGGAAATTTCCTTTATTAAGGGGGCAATTTTTGTTCGATTTTCAGTAAATTTCATTCCATGTTTGGAAAAATTTTCATTCTCGTGGAATTTTCGAAAATTTCCTTCATTTTGGGCCAATTTTTCATCAATTTTTGGAAAATTATTTTCATTTTGGAGGCAATTTTGATCAATTTTTGAAAAAAACTCTATCAATTATCAGGAAAATATTGCCAAATTTGACCGAAATTTTCAATTATTTTAAAATTTTCTACAATTTTTTGTTGATAAATTCCCAACCAAAAGAAACCTTTGAGGGAGTATTTTTCTCTCTGCTCCCCGATTATAAGACTGCACACTTGTCCCAATATGTTTCATTAATCATGACAAAACTACTCATAGAACACATTATCATGCACGTCATCCATGTTTTGGTTTGACTTCGCCACCCTGACATTTTCATGTTGGCTACGCCCCTGTTCCTTACACTTTGTACGTACCTATTGAAATACTAGTGGTATGATGCATGGGAAATTATGTTTTATTATATTTATGAGCAGCAATATTTTTGTACAAACTTACAGTTACAGTGTAGAAGCAAGTGCTTAAAGTTTCGTAGCTATCCTAGACTGTAAATACAGTGCAGCCTAACCTGGTTCAGTTGTTATAACTTGTTTAACCTAAGGCAACATGCATTGTGACTCACATGTTGCAGTAGGAAGTAATTCACTCCTTTCAAGCAGCCAAGTTAATCAGACATTTCAGAAAAATTGAAGTAGGTCTAACACACTTTTGTCCTCCACAGCTGTATGAGCATGTCTGCTGTCACATTAATGTAGTGCTTTGTTTACCGTTGTCAACGAGTTTCTGTCCACCAAGATGGAGCACTTCTCCGCTGCTCAAATCATGTCACTGTTTCTAAGCGATGACATCGGTATTGCATACTCTCTACATGTTAAGTATTTAATGATGCTAAATTTTACACAGAAATTCAACAATGCTAAATTTCACACAGAAATTATACGGTAACATCTTTTTAAGATTCTAATATAAAATGATAGAGTCAACAAAAGTGTGTGTGGAGAAGCCAAAAGAGAGACTTTGCTAACTGAATCTACAATCTTGGACGAAAGTGTTGGAACAATTCAGCGTTATGAGCATTTTCTGTGTTATAGCCTTATGTTTGAAGTTCGTCTTCACAGTAAAAGTGAATGGGACGAACGATGCATTATGGGGCCTCCATTGCATTCAAAATCCCTAATTTTAAGACTTTGAGTTATTTTTAAAGAATTAGTTCAGGAATCAGGCAAGTCCATCTTCACAAAGAAACAAAATGGTGGAAAAGCATTGCAAAATCCATTTCCGTTAAGGAGATATTTAAGTTTAAAGCTCTGTCTTATCTGTGTAGAAATGACTGGTGTAGTAATCCTACTATGGATAGTTGGCTCCTTCATCCTCACATTCTTAACAACTCTTAATGTATTTTCAAGAATTTTTTTTTTTCTTTTCACTATTTAAATTATTTTTGCTCAATTTTTCTTCAATGGTATAATATAAATACCCTTCCTAGATTCAGCTTTATCACTTTTTTTGACATATCCAATGGTTTTTAAGACACAAAATCGCAGGACAAATATGATAGAAAGACTGAGGAATCTGAGGCTATGACATCACAACTAGTCTGATATCAGTATAGGTTTCTACACAATTGATATCAAACTTGAAACTTTGATATCTCCTTAACAAAATAGGATTTTTGATTGCCTTCTCCACTATCTTGTTTCCTTTGAAGTCCTTTTTCGTATAAGATAGACATGCTTGACCCGTGAACTAAACCTTTTTTATGAAAGCTTCTCCCGGACTGTATATAAAAATAAAAACTCAGAAAAACTTCAATGATTTTTTGTTTAAATATCTTTAATTGATACTATAGTCAAGATGGTATGACAAAAGATGTTTCTGTCACATTTCTGATCTTACAAGGTGGGGAAGGGGAGGGGGAGGGAGAGAAAGATAATTATTTTTACCTAAGTAAAATATACATGATAAATTTTAGTGCAAAAATTGACAACCTATTGCCAAAATTATGCAGGCACAAATTTCATGGACTTTTAAACACATACATTTCTCAGATTCTTTTTTTTTTTAATTTTAAGTTTCTCTTAACAATGAGGAGGAATGGTTTCAATACAAGTCAATCTTTCCTTAGTGCCTTGTAATTTCTTACTCCTGTTATTAGAATTATTTTTCTTTCCCAATATATTCTGTTTTGTAAGATGGCACGGAGTTATAATGAATCTTAGTAATACATGCTGCTTGTGTCCTTTAAAACTTGAGCCACAGAGGTGCACCCTCTTCATACAAACCAGTTGATCACACTCTAAATTCCACTAGCTAGCAACTTCTTTTTTTTTTTTAAATCTCTTCGTTATTTCACCTTCTCTTTCCCTTTCTCATCGGATTAGCCACTCTTCCAAAGCCCACGTCAATACTTTTCCCCTTCCCCCTGTTCATGACCCCACCTGCCTCACCGGCCATCTTTGCTTTTCTCCTGGCTTGTTTGACCTTCCTGGGGGCGTGTTTGTCTTTATTTCTCTGTGCCTTCTTTCTCATCTTCAAGATGGCTTCTTTGCTCTTCACTTCATCTACAGCGTCATCCTTTGCACCCTTCTTATGTCTGAATCGTGACCTGAACCCTGACGTTCTTACACCTGTTGAAAGAAAGAGAATGAAAAAATGACTTAAATCAATTTAAACATCTTTCTGGCTACAAATGGTCTGTGGATGATTAAGTTTTAACAAAGTTTAAAATGTTTTTTTAATGTACACACAAGTTTTTTTTTTTTTTTTTTATGCCTAAAACCAGTTATCTTATTTTACTTGATGTCAGAAACCAGTTGTTTTATTTGATGTCAGAAACCAGTTATTATATTTTTATTTGATGTAAGAATCCAGTTGTTTTTATTGTCTTTGATGCCAGAAGCCATATGAGAGCAAAGATAGCTAAAACCCTTTAACACAAATCATTAAATTTCTTTCATAGATTTCAGTCACTGAAAATCATCATAGTATTTAAATTTGATTGTTATATGATGAAGATTAATATTCAACTGCTTCCATTCAAAGCTTGTTGAAAAATTGAAAACAATTAGATAAGTAAATTCTCTTTCTGATGACACAAATTTGTGCATAAGATCATGAAAATTTGCATATAATTTATCCATAAAGTTTTAAAATTCAAAATGCTGTAAAATGGTCAATTTTTAAAGGTATATGGAATGAAAGAGATTTTGCCATAAATATGTTCCTTTTAATATTCTAAACATATCATGAACATATATCCATCTAAAAATTTCCACTCGTTTCTGAGATATTCGTGAAAAAGTGCAAAATTAAGCCCCGAGAAATCACTGGACTTCCGCTACTAAAATGGGGCAAGTGATGTAAAAATAGGGACACAGCGAATTTGGCGAGCTTTGACCAGCCCCTATAATACTGTACAATGCATCGCTTTCACTGTGCTTTGTCACTCTTGTCAGCCATAATGGCAGGCTATATAAAAACATCAGTTTCATTGCATCAGACATCAGAATATTACTTAAACATAAATTTACTAACTACGAATGTTCTTATTATTTATTTTGTGACATTTTCTTGTGGATAATGAGAATATATAGACTAAAATTCAGTTCCAGTATTTCTTTATGATCGGCCAAGTCCACTCGTTATACTAGGCTGTAAGTATTACTGTATGGTACACTGTAAGTTTCACATAACGTTAGTGTTGTGTATACAACCATTTTTGGAACAAAATTTAGAATCTGCATAAATCATTGTACAAAAATGGTACGGATAAAGTAATTTTAAAAAGCTATACTTCATTTATTGAATGAGTAAACGATTCCGAGGAAAGGGCAAAAGGAAAGTTAATGGAGAATTTCTACAGGTTATCCTACCATTGTGTACAGGTTATCCTACCATTGTGTGTCATTCAATTGGAGTGGATCACGAGTTGTACTGTCCTACCCTTACGTCATGAAAAATCAATGCGTAATCAGCACACGTTTGGATACCTAACAATAAGCCAGATAATTCACATTTTAGGATTGATTTTGTAAGAAAGTGTTTGTGGTGGGTGTTTATGAAGGGCATTTGTATCAATTTATGCAAAGTAGTTTTTACCTGTCCATATACCTTTAATTGATTTTGATGAAAAGTTATTGCTACTGTCATGGTTTCTTGCATATTTCATTCCCGTTGCCCTTTTCCCGAATCGTTTACTCACTCAATAAATGAAGTATAGCTTTTTAAAATTACGTTATCGGTACCATTTTTGTACAATCAATATAAATCTTGAAAAAATTCTCAAAAACTCTCTTCTGTTATTAGAGATATCCAAGTTTTAAAACTTAAATGACTAGTCCGACAGGTAGTGACATAATAGCCAGGTGTTCCTCTTTGTATACTTTTATCAATCTATTTCCGAGAATGCTGAGTTGTAAGCAAAATTATTTTTATGTATTAAAATAGACAAACAAAACTTACTGTAAGTGCCATCCTAAGAAATTTGGATGCAAACAGTTTCAATTCACAATAGAAATTGTTATAAACTTTCTATGGAGTTTTTGCATTGTTTGACCCGTGCATTAAACACCGTTAATGCACCACCATGATTATTTGGTTTATTCCATTTTTAAAACAGGTAATTTTGTCAATAAAGCGATAAAATACATGTAAACTTTTCTAGTTTTTCATTTGTTATTTGAACAATCTAAAAAGTTTTTTATTAAAAGATGAATGTTTTGGAATCGTGTTTATATGCATATTTAATGCATATCAAGTACATAGGCCTAAAATTATGCAGATATCCCCACTCCCCTCCTTGCTATGAGAACACATTTTATATACCAGCTACACTTATTGTTCACAGATTAATTAGTTCTGTAAACAAGAGAGAGAGAGAGTTGAACACACAATTACAATGACGGGGTCGTCGCCTGCGTATTCGGTTATGATAGCACAAATGCTATCACGAAACGCTTAATACGACCCAGACGAGAACACAGGTACGACGTATGGACAGACATAACATCGACAACCAAGTTAATGTCCACGGCCTTTGATAACCAGTTGTGGTGCACTGGCGTGTCTACCCAACCCAGGCTTGAACCCAGGGCCTAGTGGTCTGTAGACAGGTATGATAACCGCTACACCACAGTAGGTAGATAGTTCTGTAAACAAATTATCCACTCAATATTGATATTCATCGCGCATGAGTGACATTAAAGGTCAATGGTGATCAGGTGTTTTTTTTACTGAGCTGCCAAAAATAGCCAGTACAAAGGACTAAAGTCGGGCCATTTCACTTGTGTCAAAGTCCTATGCCCCGTATGCATATAAACACAATGCCAAAACATTAATCTTTAATTACTGGAACATCTTACATGCACTGCAAGCAAAAGCTGTGGATAACGGACAATGAAGTGACATCATAAAGACCATACCTTCAACAGTGTATTGGTAAAAGACATACACTAAAATAATGACAAATAGATCATCTGAGGCTAACCTCTTCTTTGTGCCGATTCTCCATCTTTATCCGCATCTCCACTTGCTGTGATCTGGTCAAAATATCCATCACTCTTAGTCTTGCTTAACCAATCCTGATATATGTTCTTCTTGTAAGTGGCTGCAATGACCGCTCCACTCTCCGTCCTAATCTTCTTTGGTCTGTCTTTACCACCCTCATCTACAAACCGTTTGCGCTTGCGATCCCATTTGACCTGTTTTGTCTGATTCCTCATTGCACTGTTTTCATCTAGGGTCATATCCAGCATTTCACTAGCAGCTTGTTGCTCAAATGAGGATACGACTCCCAATCTGCAGATGAATTAAGAATAGCATAAATGAATCTTTTACTGATTTATCAATGAAGCAAGAGTTTTTGTAAAAGAAATTTCTACAATTGATGCCGGTAGACAGTGAACCCCTAAAGCAGAATGGGCCCCACTGTGTTGAGGGGGTGAGGGGGCGTGAGGGGCGTGAGGGGGCTTGGAAGAGAAAGAATGCTTTTTTACTTTTAATTAGAAAATAATGGCAAATTGAAAATGAAAATAATGGATAGAAAACCAGAAACAAAAGGTTTTGTGGTTCTGATGCTTTTTTTCATATGCTGATTGCTTTGCAAGTGTTGTATTACCTGTCATGTCATTGCATATCAACACACTAGCTAGCATCACAGTTATACCACATATGAAATAAAACAAACAATGCGATTGTTAAAGTATAAGCAATTCAAGATTTTTACATTAAGCCCCGCTTACTCATTAATAGGCATGATCTCGCCACCACAAACAATAGGGCACATCGGCAGACCATGGGCTATATGTGTACCACATATGAACTGAATCCCATGTATAACCTAATAATAATAATAATAATAATAGTAATGATAATAATCATTCTTGAGATATTTGTATTTACAAGCTCTTTGCAACAAAATCATGTTAAGCCCCGCCCACTATGTATATTAGTAAAATTTAATATTTTGATAGCATAAACATGTACACACTAGCTAGCATCATAATTACACCAAATATGAAACAAAACAGACATGCACTTCTTTTGCATTTTAAGATTTTATCTTTAAGCCCCGCCTACTCATTAATATGCATGACATTGCCACCAAAATTAATAGGGCACATCTGTGGAACAATATGACATGAATCCGTTCTTGAGATATCGTGTTTATAGCTGGGCGTCACACACACACACACACATACACTTATACATACACACCTATTCCATCATGAACGCATAGGTTCCTGATGCTATCACATCAGAACCAATAACATTTTTCCTCCAAATCAAATAAAAATTGCTAAAGAACTTAATGCGGTTTGGCCCACCGGCATACCATAATTGTTTTTTAAAGCGGTGAATGAAGTGACTGGCTGGCCGAATAGCCCACCTGTAAATATGTAAGAAAGGCCTGAACTAACACAATCTGTAATCCTTTGATGTATCCATTTTGCTCGTAAACTAAGCAAACAAACAGACAAGAGAAGAAAGAAGATGAATGTAAATAATGCAATTCTTACCCCATTTCTGTCTTCTGGTCAGATGAAGTGTGTGGGATGTAGAATTCCTCATCTCTGCTGCTATTCTGAAGGGTTGGAAAAGATCGTCCTCTCTTCTTCCTCCCCGGAGCAATCACTTGAGAGAAAGATTCCTGTTAGAACAAGTAAGTCAGTGGTTATTATACTTTAATATACTGAACATAGAAAACTATTGAGGGTCCATAATTGTTATATTCTTGGGTAGGGGAGGGGAATTAACTGGCCAGAAATATTGTCAAATTTGATTAATAATACATTATTCTTAAAAACATTAATCATAAATCATTGAAAAGAAGCAAGCATTAATCAAGCTTATTGTGAGTGTATATATGTTTGGTATTTTGACAGTTTTTTTTCTCTTTTGCAGCAAAATTGGCCCATGAATTAAAAAAAAAAAAAAAAAAATTTTTTTTGCTTTGCATAATTTCCCAGTCATAATTTGGAAAAAAATGTTTTTGCCCCTAAAAACAATTCTAGCTGCGCCACTATAAATCAGACAGTTCCTCCTCACTCTGTCACCGGCTACACCAGGTATGTAAGGATAAGAATAATCCATATGAGTGAAGGTTATCAATCCAACTCACCTCAACATCCTCAGCTGTTACTCCATGGCTCGCCCATTCTTCCTTACTCTCAGGAGCGTCCTTCTCCTCTTCTAATTTAACCCTGACCTTCGCGATGACCTCTCCGTGCTTCTTCCGTTTTGTTCTCATCACCAATGATGAGACATTCTTTTTTGTGGAGTTGATTTCAAATATAGTCTGCAACAAAATACAGATAGCATTTACGGACCCTGTGAACACATTTTACAAGGAAAATGTCATAAAAAGTTAATTGAAATCAAAACAATCAATGTTCTTTCATCTCAGAATTAAAAACAATTCTGGTATGACAGAAAATAACCAGAACATCAATGATGTTGAAGCCCAATAAGTTTTGATGTGTGCAACCAGTACATGAAAAACAAAATACAGCCTTGAGAGATTTTCATACTCTTCAATGCTTCCAAATTTCACAAATTTCTGGCCAAAACCCTCTTCACTAGATACACTGCACATATGGGTGACAGAAGTTTACAAACTCTTCCCACTTTATAACCTCAATGACTTAGTGATTGTTGAGCTAAAAACAACTGATTTCTGGCATAAAATAAAATAAAAACAACTGGTTTCTTACAAAGAAAATAAAACAACTACTTTCTGGCATAAAAGAAACTAAAAACAACTGGTTTCTGATATAAAATAAAATAAAACAACTGGTTTCTGGCATAAAATAAAATAAAAACAACTGGTTTGTGGCATCAAAGAAAATAAAAACAAGTGGTTTCTGGCATGAAAGAAAATAAAAACAACTGGTTTCTGGCATCAAAGAAACTAAAAACAACTGGCTGGTTTCTGGCATCAAAGAAAATAAAAACAACTGGTTTCTGGCATAAAAATAAAAACAACTGATTTCTGGCATAAATGAAAATAAAAACAACTGATTTCTGGTATCAAAGAAAATAAAAACAACTGGTTTTTGGCATCAAAGAAAATAAAAACAACTGGCATGGTTTCTGGCATCAAAGTAAATAAAAACAACTGGCATGGTTTCTGGCATCAAAGTAAATAAAAACAACTGGTTTCTGGAAAAATCAAATAAAAACAACTGATATCTGGCATAAAAGAAAATAAAAACAACTGGTTTCTGGCATCAAAGAAAATAAAAACAACTGGTTTCTGGCATCAAAGAAATAAAAACAACTGGTTTCTGACAGAAAATAAAATAAAAACAACTGATTTCTGGCATAAGATCAAATTAAAAAAACTGGTCTCTGGAATAAAATAAAATAAAACAACTTGTTTCTAGAACCAAAGAAAATCTAACAACTTATTTCAAGCATCAAAGAAAATAAAACAACTTGTTTCTAGATCAAACAAACTGATGTAACAGAAATTCATGCCTGAAAGGAGCAAAAAAAATAAATGCTTTGCATGAATAGAAAAAAAGGATGTTACAGAATGCAAGACACCCTTAGACAATGAAATCCAAGCTTATAACTTATATTAAACAACAAATTTGAATACTTTCTGGATTTATTTCATGGTTCTCATATGCATGGGTTATGAACTTCATGGCCAACAATTTCTGGAGTAGATTGAATTGAGGATGGGGATTATGCAAACAAAATATACACTTTTACAAAGTGATTTCAAGTTCTATAAGTTTTTACTCACGGAGTTTGGCTTGTATTGTTTGATGCCATCCACAAGCTGCGCCCTCTTGCCTTCTGATTCACTATTTGTGACATCTGAAACAAGAAACTAGAATGGTAAATACCATCATGGTTTGCATGCCCATGCAAATTGGTACCCATATCATATGACCTGGCCAATTATAAAAATGGCATCTCACACTAAGTCCCACATGGCATCCCATGTCCCACATCGCATCTCACCACATGTCTCACATGACATCCCATCCCATCCCTTGTCCCCACATGGCAATCCACCATATCTCCTACCTGGCATTCCACCATATGTCCCATGGCATTCCACCATATGTCTCACATGACATTCCACCATATTTCCCACATGGCATCCCATCCTATGACCCACATGGCATCCAATCCTATGTCCCACATGGATCCCACCCCATGTCCCACATGGCATCCAATCCCATGTCCCACATGACATCCCATCCCATCCTTTGTCCCACATGGAATTCCACCATATCTCCCACATGGCATTCCACCATATCTCCCACATGGCATTTCACCAAACAGTATGTCCCATGCATGGCATTCCACCATATGTCCCACATGGCATTCCACCATGTCCCACATGGCATTCCACCCTATGACCCACATGGCATCCCACCCTATGTTCCACATGGACCCCATCCTATGTCCCACATTAATCCAATCATATGTCCCACATGGCATCCCTTCTTATGTCCCACATGGCATCCTTCCTTGTGTCCCACATGGCATCCCTCCCTGTGTCCCACATGGCTTCCCTCATGTTCCCCATGGCATCCCACCTTATGCCCTGCATCAGTGGCTTCCAGCCTGATGACCCACATGGCAGCTCACCTTATGTCCAACCATGTTCCACATAGTATCCCTACCAATGTCCCAATGACATCCTACTTCATGTCCCACATGGCATTACATCCTATGTCCCCCTACCCTATGTTCCACATAGCCTCCTACCCTATATCCCACATAGCCTCCTACCCTATGTCATACATGGCATCACAACCTGTCACACTCTGTGTTACTCATGGCATCTTACCTAATGTCCCACTAACATCACACCCCATGTCCAACATGACATCCCATGTCCAACATGACATCCCATGTCCCACATGACATCTCATCCAATAGCACTCCACCCTATGTTCCGCATGGCATACCACCCTACGTCCCACATGGCATTCCACCATCCCGCATGGCATTCCACCATATATCCTACATGGCATCTCACCGTTCCACATCGCATCCCACCCCATGTCCCACATGGCATCCCATAGGTTCCATAAGAAGTCTTGTCCTACCTATCACAGTCCCTGATTGAGAACACTATGTATGAAAGTCTGTTAGTCTATATAATAAGTTATATGCAAATGACCTATTGAATACAAAAAAAAGGCGGAGTCAAATAATCATGCCTGATATAGCCCTTGGTGCATACCGCATGTCAGTGGCATAGCCAGAGGGGGGCAATTTTAATTCATCGGTTCAGATTTTAATCCGTCAGTTTAGATTGGTGCCGCCGGTTCAACAAGCTTTGACATTCCAGGTGCTCATTATGTTTTACAATTTCAAAAGGGCACTTTCTCAGAAAAAGGTTCTTCAGTAATATTATATTAAACATTTGTGCAATTTTGTATTTAATGCATGAAGTAAGACACAGAGAGAAAGGGGGGAGAGATGGGGAGGTGGGTGTCGGAGTGCATGTGATACAGAACAGGCTCATTTGAAAAGGTTGACAACGTTTACACAAGTTTGAAGTAAATTATTGAAAACCTTTCTTTTAGACAACCCATATTTTTTAAAGAGTGGTGATAAACCTAACCATGTACAAACGTAAACAATAAAATATATTTCCACATTATACGTTTTCATGATTTTGTGTTTTGTGTATGGTGTATTATAGCTCTCTTTGACATGAATTTTGACTTGTATAATACACCTTCTTACTATGCATTGTGACATGCATTTTTGCCCTTGAAATGTCAATTTTGTGAGCTTCCAGGGGCTTCGCCCCCTCCACAAGCCTTCGGTGTCACCTCAACTACACCACCAAATATCATGTCGGTTGTAAATCGAGACATGCAGACTGTCTTGTCTTTGGAGAATTTGAAACCAGTATTGTTGCACCAGTCTTGCAGCAGGTTGAGGCTGAGTTGGAGCCTATTTTCGACAAGAGGAAAACTAGGGAAGGAGTAGAAGATGGTGAAATCGTCCAAGTAGAGGGTATGTATGATGTTGGGGCCAAGGTTGTCCGCGATGTCTTTAATGCTCAGGTTGAAAGAGTGGGGGAGAGGATGCTGCTTTGGGGGACACCCTCTTCTTGGGGGTAGGGCTTGGAGAGGGTGTGGCCAATACAAACTTGGAAGTTTTGAATAAAGCTGGGGAGGTGGCCTCCGAGGCCAATGGTGTGAAGTTTGCAGGTAATGCCATATTTCCAAGTAGTGTCCAAAGCTTTCTTGAGGTAAAAAAAGAGGACAATGAGGGGTTTCTTTTTTTGCAAAGGATTCCCGGATAGCGGTATCGAGCGTAATTAACTGGTCCAGGATATTGCGACGTTTCCAGAAGCCACTTTGGTGAGAGGAGAGTATTCTGTTGGTCTCAAGGAACCAGTTTAGTGTCTGGTAAATGATCCTTTCCATAATTTTACAGAGACAGCAGGTAAGGGCAGTGGGGCAGTAGCTGGAGGGGTCAGTACTGTCCTTCCCTGGTTTGGGGACGGGAGTGATAATAGATGTCCTCCAGATATGGGGAAAGGAGTGTGAGGACCAAATGTGGTTGAGGATGGTAGTAGTGTGGTGGTAGCCTTGTTGGGGAGGTGTTTCAGGAACTGGCAGGAGATGTTATCTGGGCCCTTGGAGGTGCAGCCAGCATCATGAATGGCTTGATTTAATTCATAAAGGGTGAGAGGGGTGTTGTAGCTCTTGGTGTTGTCGGAGGGAAAGGTGATACCTCAGGCTTCATCGCAAGCTTTTTTGGCTTTGAAGGCATTGGGGTATTTGGCTGAGGACAAGATGTTGCTGAAAAAGGCGGCGAGGTGGTTAACAATGTCCTTTTTCATGGTGAAGAAGGTTACCATTTCCAGAGAAATGGGAGACTTACCCAATCTGCCGTGGAAGCTGTTAACCATTCTCCAAACCTTCTTAGTGGAGGTGTTGGTGGTGAGAGAAAAGATTAAGTTGTTTCAAGTGTTGGTTTTACTGTCCTTGATAGTGCGCCTGGCTTTGGCACGGCTGATGTAAAAGAGGTTGAGGTTGTGGGTGGTCGGGTAAGTTTTGAAGTTCATGGGGGCCCTTTTCCTGTTCTTGATGGCGGTTTTGTAGTCATCAGTGAGCCAGGGGTTGGTGGGGTTAGGAGATTTTGGGAATGGAGCAGGTGGCGATGTGATAAGGATCTTACTGAAGTTTGACATGGGATCCTCACCCTCAAGGAGATAGGGGAGGGGAGCGAGTCACAGAGGGTTTCGAAAAGGGGCTAGTCGGCGTTCTTGAGGTTCCAATTAGGGGTGTGGTCTGTGGGAGTTGCAAGGTTGGATAAATAAGAAGAGGGTAGTGGTCACTACCACAGAGATCAGCAGTGACCTTCCAGCTAAAATAAAGGAGGAGGTTGGGGGAACAGATAGACAGGTCAATACAGGTGAGGGGGCATGTGGCAGGGTGAAGGTAGGTCGGGAAGTAAGTTTTGAGCAAGGAGAGGCTGTGCTGTCGAAGAGTGTTTTTGACGAGCTTGCCTCTGGGGGTGGTGGTATTGGAGCCCCACAGGGTGTTGAAGTCATGAAGGGGGAGGGGAGGTGAGAGATGAGGTTGTTACAGCTGGTTGGCTGAACATTGGCATTGGAGGGAGATAGATATTCTAAAGAGTGAAGGTTTTGTGGAGGGAGATATACATACAGATGGTCTGAAGGTCGGTGTTCACATGAACAGAGCTGTGTGGGATCTCTGAAGAATTTTGGGAAATTATATCATCTTACAGTTATTTTTGAAGGAAATATGAAATGTTTTGTAGACTTTTTAAGGAAACTAGTCTTCAACCTGTCTTAAGCATCGGAAAAACAGTCACATTTAGTAAGAAAATTCCAGCCTTCCATGAGGATATCTGAAGAAACTTTAACATTTTCTAAGGAATTCTCAAAAAACTTTAACCATTTACGCCATTTACATAGGTTCGCATTATGCTTCGCATGCTCACTAAAAAGAGAAATCCACTAAACTTACACTCATGACACTCATAATCTATGAGTATTGAAAAAAAAAGTATGTTTGTTTGTGAGGAAACTGTAATCTAGAGCAGTAACTGTGAGCAGTAACTGGACAAAATCATTTGACTCGCATCTGCCTGCTCCAATGAATCTAGGTGAGCACCAGCTTTCACTTTTTTAACAATATATGCAAAGGTTATGAGCAGTACAGTGGCTCAGTGGATAAAGAGTCAAGCTCGTATGCAAAAGGTACTGGGTTCGACTAACATTGCAAGCCCTGTGTTGTGTTTACTTGCTCCAGTCCACTCAGCTGGGAAATTAACCTGTGATGGACTGGCATCCTATCAAAGGGGAAACCATGTTCTCCCATCCACTTACATCAAAGAAACCGGGGTTAAGCACTGACCCGATAAGTCATCGTGGCTGAGTATGGATTTAAGTTATTACTTTTACCAAAAATCTTCTTTTAGCTTGGCTTACCAAATCAAATCAAAATAAAATCTTCTTTTAGCTTGGCTTACCAAATTAGATCAAAATAAAATCTTCTTTTAGCTTGGCTTACCAAATCAGATCAAAATAAAATCTTCTTTTAGCTTGGCCTACAAAATCAGATCAAAATAAAATCTTCTTTTAGCTTGGCTTACCAAATCAGATCAAAATTAAATCTTCTTTTAGCTTGGCTTACCAAATCAGATCAAAATATCATTTCCCCACATGTCATTTACAACCACCTCACCATACAGGACCTGAAAATACTCAATTGTCTCAGCATCATATCTTCAAGCTTTCTTTCATCTATATGCACTTTATATAATATCATAAAAGGAAAACATGTTATCGGAGAAAAAATATTCCCACCAAATAGAGGATGATTCAGCAGCCCATCTAACTTCACTTCTTTGATTCTCTTGATGCTAGCGGGTGATGGAAGCGGACGGGATTTCACGTACTGTTTGTTTGCATTTGAGCACACCTTGCGTAGGTTCACCATGTCTACAGAATGCTCGTGGTAATGACGCAGCAGCTCCTCTTGCTCATCCAATAGCACTTGAGGGATCTTTCCTAGAACACAATCTTCATCTGTAAGAGTACGGATAATCAAATCATCATTACAATCAAGAAGGCTCATTACAATCAAGAAGGCACAATAAAATTGTGTCCTAAACACCCAATCATTAATACAAAGCTGGTTGGGTGATCAAATTACGTACTCCGCTTCCCATTTGCATTGCTTCCTTACTCGCCCATTAAATCATATGATACAGTTTCCATGCTCCGTGACGTGATTCACGCATGATTGATTCAGCTCAATTTGAGTAGTTTTTATGCATACAATCGTGACTGGAAATTAACCGGCTATGCTTGAAAGGCGATAATACTTTTGTGGGGTTTTCCAATTAGTGGAGGTGGGATGCTGCATGCATCATTAGACAGATAAACCCCCAGTTTGAACAAGTTTTCAATGCGGCGGCTAAATCATCATGTTAATGTGATGTACAGGAGCTCTTAAGTGAGAAGTGATGGCACTTGTTTTGCTATCAAGGAAATTAACACAGGGCCTAATTTTTGATAGTCATCTCATTGAAAAATTACAGAACATTAGAAATGGCTCTGCTTATAACCAGGAACATCTCAACCTGCCCTCATATGGAGCAGGGCCGGTCAAAGAAATAGTTATATATTTCTTTGTTTCCCAAACCACAAAACTGTATACAGTTTCACCTCTCCAAGGTTCCTTCAAGATAACAACTACTCCCACTGGTGTTACATGGTATTTTTAGTGACACACATCTGAATATAATGGCAATCCTTTGTAAAGTAAATAGTAACTGTAATCAATGCTGGCATTGTTTGTCTTTGCTGCTGGGAAAAGGTGATATGAAATATGAGCATAGAACTAGTTATACCTCAATGTTAATGATGCAAAGTTAATCTTGTGCAATGATGTGGTTAATTTCTTGTTCAAAATTGCAGGCTAAATTTTTAAGCAGTGCCTTTACTAATGAGTATCTATAGTAGATAATTATGATTAGTTGAGCATTTGTATCAAACGTTTTCAGGAATATTTATCATACACCCTTACTTTTTAATCGCCAACTGCTTTAGCATTATTACATAGTTGTGAAGCAACTTTGCTGGAAAGTGTGCTTCTCCCATATCCTGTCTAGCTCCGGCAAGGTTTACCAATTTTTGCAAAATGACAAAGAAGTCTTTATTTAAATATAATGTCCTTATAAAACAAGAACATACTCGAAAACATTTTGTATCTACAGTAGTAAGGAATTTCCAGTTGCAAACTGCATTTATGGTCTTACAACGCACTCTTCCTTCCATTGTACTTCATACTTCAATAGTATTCACAAATTATTTTTAATGCGTGACAATGACCATATTTTGTTTGGCTTCTTTGCAGATTTTCTCTCCCTCATTTACTTTTGATAAGTTTGTCCTATCAACAACACACATTCAGAAGGGAGCTTGAAAGCAACATACTGTCTTATTATCTAATAACAAAATTCTCCTGTTTGTCCACTCCATAGACCTGTGCCTAATTCTGGCCCATCCTACTTGCATCTAAAGGTCTACAATCCCATTCGTTCTACCACACAGTCAAATACCCCATTTTTTTTTTTGAAATCGGTCAGTAACAGATCATACTCTGTTGCCACCAGTAACTTGTACAATAATCTACCTTGCAATGTATGCTTAATTCAAGCCTTTGGTGCTTTAAAATCACACCTCAAAACTTATCTATTCAAATGTTCTTTTAATCTTTAAATGATTTTTGGTCCGTTTTACTCATCCTTTTATCTCTCTGTTTTTTATCCCCCTGTATTTTATGATCCTCTGTGTTTTTAGAGTAGTTTAGCTTGTTTGTTCTACGTTTTTACATATTTTACATTTTAACATACCAGTTTTACTTGTTCTGCACTCCTGGTGATTCAGTTCTAAGGGGTGCATTATAAATATGTTATTATTGTTATTATTATTATTATTATTATTATTATTATTATTATCATTATTATTATTACATTCTTAATCCTATGTATACTCTAATTTTTGAATATTCAAATAATGTATATTCTAATTTATGAAGAAAATATAAATATTTTCCTACCTTGAGGATAACCTAACTTGGCAGGCCTTAGAGGGCGCCCCAGAAAAAGATGAAGGTCCAGAAGGTAAGCAACCTCGTCAGGTGCAATGAGTGCAAAGGCTCGACCTGTACGTCCAGCTCTGGCCACACGACCTATAAAACAGAATAATACAAGAATCTGATCAAACCTTGTGCACGCTCAATGTTTCAAAAAGAAAATAAATGCTGTTTTTCCTTCTTCCTATTTACATTTCAAATGTCAACAGGTTGTTGATGCTAGAAACGGAGCTCAACTGTTCAAAGTGGAGCAGGAAGTAAATAAAAACCGCATTTTTACGCTTCTTTTCTCAAATAGTGTTCAGAGAACCAGGCAGGGGTGACAGTCCTGCTGCCAGGACCGCCATTTAACGTCCTCATCTGAGGGACAATGAGCGCCACCCAGTCATTGTTCACTTCTCCCATCTGAGGGACAATGAGCGCCACCCAGTCATTGTTCACTTCTCCCATCCGAGGGACAATGAGCGTCATCCAGTCATTGTTCACTTCTCCCATCTGAGGGACAATGAGCGCCACCCAGTCATTGTTCACTTCTCCCAAAGGTTGGATGAGGAGTAAGAGCTGCAGACAATGTCGTTTTTATGTTTGGCGCATCTAGTGGAAAATCTAGTGAGAAAATCTCTAGTGGAAAATCTAGTGAGACTTGAGCGAGCCTCAAACCTGGGACATCCAGCATCTCAGTTGTACGCTCTACCAACTGAGCTACCCGACTCGTTACTTTAATCGCATTAAAAAAAAATTCTTGTTAAAAAATGTTGAGGGATGTTTTTGGTTTACAGTTATGTAAAGATTATTAATTTCCAAAGCAAGAGTAACTTTCAAGAAGTAAGGAGTATTCAATGCTGACAAAATATTCCTTTTTTTGAGATACACAGTTGACAAAAAAATAGAAACTAACAAACTGTTACTACTGACAGTATGGAATTTCTTTATTGGGTGCTAAGTGAGCCTGACACTAAATCTGATTAAAACCAATTCATTGCTTGAAATATGTTGTTCACAAAGAAAACAAACAAAGACCAATTTGAGAAACAAATAAACAAATGCAGGAAAAAACATAATAACCTCTATTCAGGGGTGTGTTTCAATAAAATTATGGAGGGGGTTCTTGGGCTAAAATATTGATTCTTTTACAGAAAATATTGAAATGCCAAAGAATAAGTTACAAAAATATTTCATGAAATATTTATTTCGATGGGTATTCTGAGAAATTCATATAAATATATAAATTAATGCAAAAAAATTATCAAACTTGTCCCTTTCTAAATTTCAGAAAATGTTATCACAGGAAGCTGCATCTCACCAAAACATGCCTGCCCTCATCCAACCAGTGGCGGTGCTATTGGCTATTAGGGAATCTCGTGGGGGACATTTCCCCAGATCACTTTTCCCTCCCCCCAGAATTTTTTGTAAAGTGACATATTTTGTCTCATTTATAGGTCCTCCCCCCCAAGAGAATTTGCACCTCTCTTGCACCCCCTCCCTTTCCCCATGCCCAAAATCCTGGTACTGCCACTGCATCCAACATTGTTGACAGAGGCAAATAAGCTTTCACATTTGTCTATATTACTCACCCACTCTGTGGACGAAGAGCTTTGGCTTTCCTGGAAAGTTAAAATTGATGACGTTATCTAACATAGGGATATCAATCCCCCTAGCAGCTATATCAGTGACAAGCAACACGTGGGTCCTCTTGCTGGCAAACTTAGCAATGTTGATTTTACGGGCAACAGCGTCCAGGGCACTAAATATGCATGTACAGCTGATGTTGGCAGCATTCAAGATCTGTGAAAACGATACAAAATTTCATGGAATGTTAAGCATAATATAAACTATTACAAATCTACTGAAATCTAATGTGTAGAAACAACATTAATTTCTGAGTAGGATAATCTTACATCAGTGAATATAACATATTTATTTCTCAAACATTTAAGTTTATGTTTAATACCAACATGTAGCACACTACCATGACAATATCTAATATCACTTTACACTAGAACAACAACAGAAAAATAAAGGCTGCAGTTTGAGTGGATGTGAGCCATAAGTTAATTTGTTAAAACTTCTTACACAAGTTTTAAAAGAAAGAATAAGTTACCAAATGGTCTGTAATTCTTATAGGTAAGATCAAACAGTCCGGCACAAATTCCAATTGGGCTATACGGATCGTATAGCCCAATCAGGCTATTTTAGCCACTCAGGCTATGGTGTTTGGTTCACTTGCAGAAAGTTAGGAAGTAACGCACTATGAAATATCACAAGATAAATATGAAAAACAATATTGGAAATTTTAGCTGGGAATGAATTCTTCCATCAATTTTGATTAAATTCAATGAAAGTTTTGTTGAACTAATGCAGGGAGTCAAATTCAATTTTAGAAAAAATAATGTGATAAATACACAGTAAACATACAATTTTGTCAATGTAAACTATAATTAAAATTGAGCTAATAATACAAATTAACTTTCTTTCAGAGGTCACGTGACTCTTATATAACACCTCATTCTGTTCTTCTTCTTCTTCTTTATTATAACAGGCTATAATGCTATAGTAGTTTACATTAAATGGCTGTATCTCCAAATCTGCATGAAATTGACATATAAAGTGAGCCTGAAATTAGCTTATCTTTTTTTTTTTTTACCACAAAAAAAATGCGCCATGCTAGCAATGAATGTATAAACAGCCATTTTCAGATTTTTAAACCCAAGTTATAGCTCAAATGAGCTATCAACTGCAAATGATATATCCCAATTTGGCTATAATGTGGGACATATCCCAAACAAGCTATCATAGCCCAATCTGCATCTGTGCTGGACTGTCAACCCCGGGTCTTTTTTTTAGGAGTGGCTTAACCAGCACCATTTTTCGTGATTGGGCAACAATATTCTGAACAGAGAGATGTATTTACCACATCAGTGATTGTCAGTAGTGGAACGAGATCTTTAATAGTCCAGTTGGCATGAGATCCAAAGGGGCAAGACTTATTATTTCTCTTCATAACCTAATTTATGCAAAAATTATGATGCATGGAAGGGGCAGACACCTCAGAAATCTTGTTGTAGTTCTTTGAATTTCTTTCCTAAATTATCATAAAAAAACTGGCTTTTCCAGTTATAGTATACTATGTTTAAGATCCCAAAACCCTTTGATAGCATTAATTGCTTTTCATTTTTAGATAAAAAATTCTACAAATTATCAGCATAGAATGTGAATAGAACAAGCATAGAACGTGAATAGAACAAGCATAGAACGTGAATAGAACAAGCATAGAATGTGAATAGAACAAGCATAGAATGTGAATAGAACAAGCATAGAATGTGAATAGAACAAGCATAGAATGTGTAAAGAACAAGCATAGAATGTGAATAGAACAAGCATAGAATGTGAATAGAACAAGCATAGCATGTGAATAGAACAAGCATAGAATGTAAATAGAACAAGCATAGAATGTGAATAGAACAAGCATAGAATGTGAATAGAACAAGCATAGAATGTAAATAGAACAAGCATAGAATGTGAATAGAACAAGCATAGAATGTGAATAGAACAAGCATAGAATGTGAATAGAACACGCTATAAATACACTCTTTACAATTCTAACAAATAAGTATAAACATTGAGGTCTTTTAACATTAAAAAGAGGCACTGAAGCAGAAAGAACAAAGCAAAAGAATATGTAAGCATTTGCAAATTTAGAGTGTTTTCTCTAATAATTATAGGGAAGAGACCTACAAAACATAGCTTATCTAGGGTTAGGTAACCAAGGGTGATGGGGGCGGGAGTTACTACTACCACTTAATTGCCCCATGAAACTACCCCTACCTCTTGAACATACTCCACGTGGTGTTTTGTAGCTAAGAATATGACAGTGAGTTCATCCGGTTTCACCACCTCTTTCAATAGATGCAGCAATAACGCCAACTTGTCACTGGTTCTCGTGTAAAAGAAAGACATCTGAAAGAATATTTTAAGAAATAAGTTCGACAAATATAAATTATCTTGGACTGTCCTCTGCTATCAAAATCTACAGGTATAATGCAAACCTGTTGCTTGGTAAAGCAATCATTTTGCTCAGTAAAAATCATAGTTGATACATATATCATCAATCGAGCATTTGTATTGTTTTGTAAATTAATCACTTTTTGCTCAATGAAATTTCATAGTTCACAAATATGTCTTCATTGAAGCACTTACAGTAGCGACAACAGTAGCTTGATTGTTAAGGTCCAATGCCAACTACAACCAGACATCGCAAACGATACAAATCCCCTTGCCACTAATAACATGCTCTACACCTTGTGTCACAACTGCCATCTTACCCTCTGTTTTGCATGTCCCTCCCTACAGGAAATGATACATGAAATCCAGATACCAGTCCACAACATGACCCATATGCCATCACACCTGCAATCAAGATGACATCTCACCATATGCCTTGCCATCCCTGTCCCATGTACCATGCCACCCTGTCCCACATGCCATACCTCGCTGTCCTGTATACCACGCCACCTTGTCCCACATCCTATCCATCCTTGTACCATGCGCCATCCTACCCTGTCCCACATGCCATCCTTCCATGTACCATCCCACCCTGTCCTACAGGCCATTCCATCCTACCCCACATGCTATCCAATCCTGTCCCAAGTGCCATCCCACCCGAAATCCAGACGACATGCCATCATCTCACATGTCATTACACTCTGTCCCCATGCCATCCCACCTTGTTGCACAGTCACACATGCCATTCCAACCTGTCATAAATGCCATGACAGTACCTTGTTTCACATGCCATGCCACCCTGTCCCACAAGCTATCACACCCTGTCATAAATGCCATGACACTTCTTTGTTTCACATGCCCTACCACCCTGTCCCACATGCTATATCACCCTGTCCCACATGTCACCCTGTCCCACATGCCACCCTGTCCCACATGCTATCCCACCCTGTCTCGCATTTCATCACATCCTGTCCCCCATGCCACCACCTTCATCATAATGTCTACATCTACCAATTACTCTACCATCTTCCACCCAACCTTCTTTCCTCTAACTCCTATCCCCTAACTTCTATTAACTCAACATGCCCCATTCACCAGCCATCCCCTCTTCACCTGCCATCCTCCATTCATCTACCATACTCCATTCACCTACCATCCTCCATTCATTTACCATCCTCTATGCCTCAACATGCCTTATTCACCTACCATCTCCAATTCACCTAACATCAACCATTCACCTAACAGTCCCCCATTCACCTACCATCATCCATTCACCTACTACCCCAACCCACCTTTTGCCATCCACTCATCTACCAAATAAACTCTTAACCAACTCATCATTCCAACCTTCACTATAACCTCCACTCTCTCCATTGCACTACATCCCCCTCCCCCAGCCTTAACTTAAATCAGACACTTCCAATAGAAACATCCTCAACTTTGTTCCCCTTATAAACCAGATAGAGCTGATCTTCCTACCAAATCAGAATGAAAATTCATTGCAGATTAACTTGGAATTAATCATAAGTCTATTATGTTTCCACTCTATTCTAGAGAAACCTTATTGTTTTTTCCCTATTCATTTCCAAGACACTTCATCTTAAATTCCATTCTGTCGTCAGTTCTAATATTCAACTTTTTTTCATTCCAGAACAAATCCTTTAATTGCTGCTATTCAAGTCTGGAATGCATTTGTTTTCCTTTTTATAAATTTCTTTTCATAAAAAATAGTTGGAATTCCTTTCCTAGGGCAGCAATATTTTGTTCCTTAGTAGCTGCATGTAGCAATGCATGAGGCCAGACGGGCAATTGCTGTGGACGGACGGACAAACGGTAAAGATACTATATCACTTCTTCACCAACTTCGTTAGCGAGGGGATAAAAGTAGCAATATATACTTTGACTCTTTCATGTAACTTCTATTTCTGAACTCGGAAAGATTTGACAAAATAAATGTATTGAACTCAACACATTGTGGCTTTCTCATAAGAAACAAAACTCATTCGCATGTGTTAAATATGGAATATTCTTTAATGGATATTCATAGATCTGTAATGAAAATTCATGAATTAATTGACAAGACAAGGTCACCCTGAGATCTTGACTGATCTTTAAATCATCCAGCCTAACATGTGTGAATTCCACCATTGATTAAGGAAGCATTCTTCATTAAAGGATCAAAAGTCCTTTTTATTACATATGATAAATATGCATAAGAGTCATGAATATTTATAATCAATTGACAAAGACAGGTCACCTCGAAATCTTGACTGACCAATGAATCATCCAGCGCAACCTTTGTAAATTCCACCAGTGATTTGAGATTGTTGCTCATAAGGAACAATACTCCTGTTTAATATGATATGATAAATATACATGATTTTGCATGAATATGTATAAATCTGTAACGACTATTCATGAATCAATTTACATGAAAAGGACACCAGGTCATGGCTGATCATTAGATCATCCAGCCCAACCTTCTTAATCCCTCTAGTAATTTAAGAAGTGTTGCTCATAAGGAACAAACTCCAACTGATCATGTGTGATATATATGCATATATCATTATGAATATTCACAAATCATTTAAAAAAAGGTCACCTATAGATTTTGACTGATCATTGGATCATCCAATATAATCTTTGTGAATTCTACCAGTGATTTAGGAAGTGTTGCTCATTAGGAACAAAACTCCTGTTTCATCTGCTATATATGCATTGATCTGTAATGAATATTCATGATTATTTGACAAGAATGGTCACCTGGGGATCATGAATGATCTTACTCCCCACATCCTGTCTGCTGAGCATTGGATCATTCAGTCCAGCCTTTGTGAATTTCCACCTTGATTTTAGGATGTCTTACTCATATGGACCAAAACTGCTCTTTATAAAAATGTGATGAATATGCATGGATCTGTAATGAATATTTGTGAGCAATTAACATGAAGGTCACCTGAAGGTCTTGGCTGATCTTATTCTCCACATCTAATCTGATGAGAGTTGGATCATTCAGCCCAGCCTTTGTGAATTCCACCAGTGATTTAGGAAGCGTTGCTGAGAAAAGCAAAGTTTGACGAGATTCAGGAAGACGATGCAAGATTTCTCTAAGTGGTTCAGCAAATCCCATCTCAAACAACCTGAAAATAAAGATGCATAAAATGTAATATTCACAAATACATATACATCTAGCGATACCTCAAGTGTAATGGCCTATGTAATATTCACACCTACATACACATCTAGCGATACCTCAAGTGTAATGGCCTTTGTAATATTCACACCTACATACACATCTAGCGATACCTCAAGTGTAATGGCCTTTGTAATATTCACACCTTACTACACATCTAGCGATACCTCAAGTGTAATGGCCTATGTAATATTCACACCTTACTACACATCTAGCGATACCTCAAGTGTAATGGCCTATGTAATATTCACACCTACATACACATCTAGCGATACCTTAAGTGTAATGGCCTTTGTAATATTCACACCTACATACACATCTAGCGATACCTCAAGTGTAATGGCCAATGTAATATACACATCTATCAATACCTTAAGTGTAATGGCCTATCCAAAAAGTTTCAAATTCTTAGTAAACCAGTCCACGGTTAGACAAATCACTTGTACGGCTTTCCAGGAAACACAAAAATTTGCTAGCACAACCATACCTGTTGCAAGCTCTCTGACCTGTGGACGAGCTGATTGTTTAACACAAATGTATTACACATATACACAAGGCAACCTTGTTTTCTTCTAGGAAAATCATACGTTTAGAGGATTTGTCAATCCCTGAAATAAGTCTCTTAACTTTGAAAATATCATTTTTTATTCACAAAAGCTGTTTGATGAAAGTTTGAAGATTTCTCCCTTGGATTAGTGGGAACATGACTCAGTATGCTTTTCTCTCCGAGGGTCTTGTTTGAGGAGTTAAAAAACAGGCGCCCACCAAGATCACCATCTCAAAATAGAATATGATGTAAGTCTGTATTTGAGGAATTGTAAAGCAGGTATGCTGACCTGCCAACCTTTATGATCAACAAACTGTATTCTGGAACTACAAAAGTTGTATTTTGATAAAAAAAACTGTACTCTTCAAACAAAATGTACAAAACAAAGGTTTACTGTGGCTGAAAAAAATTACCACTGCACTTTCAGTTTCTCTTATTGTATGCGCCAGTTGCCTTTTTGTTTGTTTGTTTGATGAGGTCTTAACGGCACCACGACAACGAAGGTCAAATTGTGCCTGAGAGGTCAGATCATGTTAGAGGTAGTAAGGAAAGAGACCAGGGGAAGAATGAGAGAAATTCAAGAACAAAAGCCAGAAAGCTGTGATCGAGAGAGGAGGTGCATGGGTAAAACTAAAAACAGAGTAGAGAGGGGGTGGAAGAGGAGGATTAAATATGGTTGTAGAGGGATG
Source organism: Chiridota heheva (assembly GCA_020152595.1). Classification (NCBI taxonomy): domain Eukaryota; kingdom Metazoa; phylum Echinodermata; class Holothuroidea; order Apodida; family Chiridotidae; genus Chiridota; species Chiridota heheva. Next base: position 79,583 of record JAIGNY010003255.1, on the reverse strand, counting down.
CATGCTGAAGGAAGGAGACTATTTTATCTGGAGGATTTTTTTGGAAGAACTCAGCAATTGAGTTGTGGGGAGCGAGAGAAGCTCTGGGAAGGTTGTACAGGGGGCAAGCAAGGAGAACGTGTTGGATTGTAAGGATGCAGTGGCAATTGTTACAGAGGGGTTGGGGGAACCAATAAGGAGGTGGGAGTGAGTGAGGTGGGTGTGACCAATTCTAAGACGGGTAATATGAACGTTGTCGATCGAGAAAGGTTGTTGATGGTGGATTTGATCGGGATTGTGGGCTGGATAACATGGAGTTTGTTATCAATTTGGAAGTTCCATAAGGTTTGCCAGCGGTCACGAACAAGAGAAGCGATAAGCGGTTTGATGTCAGAGAGGGTTTTGGGAAAAGGGGAAGGGAGGAGGTTAAGGGCAAGCTTAGCGGCTGTATCAGCCCTGTCATTGCCAGGGATGCCAACATGGCTGGGTATCCAGAAGAAAAGAACACTTTTCCTGCAGAGGGTGGGAGAAAAGAGTTTCTGGAGGAGGAGGTGGCAGGTGAGGTTATCCCATTTAAGATTGAGTAATGAAGTAAGAACAGCCTTTGAGTCAGAGAAAATGGCAAAGTGACTAAGAGGAGAGTACTCAATAAAGTTGAGGGCGAGGAGAATGGCGGCTGAAAAGATGGATGAGTGGTCAGGAAGTCTGCTACTGAGGGTGATATCTTGGATGATGGCAGCAGCAGCTGTCTTGTTGCCTTCCTTGGAGCCATCAGTATAGATGGAGGTGTAATTTGAGAGTTGGTCTTTGATTTGGTTGTGGAGATTGATGAAGAGATTAGGTGAGTTTGAGTTTTGTTATAAGTGGAGAGGTCTAGGTGGACAGAAGGAAGGGGGTGGCCCAAGGCGGAAAAGTGGGCCAGGAATAGGTGCCGAGAGGGCGGGGTTGATGCCAAGTTGAAAGAGGTCTGATTTAATGCGTAAGCTGAAGGGGGCGATAGGGTTTTAGTCCTATCAAAGAGGGAGGAGAAATTGGGGTACCTAATGAGGTTGTAAACAGGGTTCTGGGTGTTGGTGAGGACTCTAAAAGCATAGGAGAGGCTAAGCTTTTTACATCTAAGTAGAAAGGGGGTTCGTTGGCTTCAACATGAAGGCTAGTGATTGGGGAGGTCCTGTAGGCTCCTAGACAAAGCCTGAGGGCTTCATTTTGGATGGTGTTAATGTGGTTGAGGTATGAGTTGTGAGCGACACAGTAAACAATATTGCCATAGTCAAGCTTGGCACGAATGGTGAGCCTGAAAATTTTGAGGAGAGCAGCATAGCGGTTCGCTCCCCAAGTAGTGTTGGAGAGCAGTCGGAGGAGATTGAGGGAGCTATTGCATTTTAGTTTCAGGTTGGTGATGTGTGGCTTGTAGGTGAGCTTGGGGTCTAGAGTTAGACCAAGGAACTTTGTGTTTTCAACTTTAGGGATGCGATTCCCATTGAGCACAAAGTTCGGGTTGGGGTGGAGGTTGTTGAAATGACAAAAGTGCATGCAGACTGTCTTGTCTTTGGAGAATCTAAAACCGTTATTGTTGCTCCAGACTTGCAGCTGATTGAGGCTGGTTTGAAGCCTATTTTCAACAATAGGAAAGCTAGGGGAGGAGTAGAAGATGGTGAAGTCATCCACGTAGGGTACGTTTGATGCTGGGGCCAAGGTCATTCCCGATGTCATTAATGCTCAGGTTGAAGAGAGTGGGGAGAGGATGCTGCCTTGGGGGACGCCCTCTTCTTGGGGTACGGCTTGGAGAGGGTGTGGCCAATACTGAACGTGGAACTGCCTGGGTGAGAGGAAGTTTTGAATAAAGATGGGGAGGTGGCCTCTGAGGCCAATGGTGTGAAGTTTCCGGTAATGCCGTATTTCCAAGTAGTGTCGAAAGCTTTCTCGAGGTCAAAAATATGGCAATGAGGTGTTCCTTTTTGCAAAGGATTCCCGGATAGCGGTGTCGAGCGTAATTAACTGGTCAAGGGTATTGCGACGTTTTTGGAAGCCGCTTTGGTGAGGAGAGAGGATTCTGTTGGTCTTGAGGAACCAGTTTAGTCTCTGATTAATGATCTTTTCCATAATTTTACAGAGACAGCAAGTAAGGGCGATGGGTCGGTAGCTGGTGGGGTCGGTGCTATCCTTCCCGGTTTAAGGACGGGGATGACAATAGCTGTCCTCCAGATAGGGGGAAAGGAGTGTGAGGACCAAATGTGGTTGAAGATGGTGAGTAGGGTAGTGGTGGCTTTGATGGGGAGGTGTTTCAGAAACTGATAGGGGATGTTATCAGGGCCCTTGGAGGTGCAGCCAGCGTCGCTGATGGCTTGGTTTAATTCAGAAAGGGTGAGAGGGGTGTTGTAGCTTTCGGAGTTGTCAGAGGGAAAAGTGATTCTCCGGGCTTCATCGCAAGCTTTTTGATTTTGAAAGCATTGGAGTAGTTGTTTGAGGCCGAGATGTTGCTGAAAGAGGCGGCGAGGTGGTCAACGATGTCTTTTTTATGGTGAGAAGGTCTCCATTCCAAGAGAGATGGGAGATGGAAGATTTGCCTACTCTGCCGTGGAAGCTGTTAACCATTCTCCAAATCTTCTTAGTGGGGTGTTGGTGGTGAGAGAAGAGATAAAGTTGTTCCAAGTGTTGGTTTTACTGTCCTTGATAGTGCGTCTGGCCTTGCACGGCTGATGCGAAAGAGGTTAAGGTTATGGGTGGTCGGGTTAGTTTTAAAGTTCCTGAGGGCTCTTTTCCTGTTCTTGATGGCGGTTTTGCAGTCATCTGAGAACCAGGGGTTGGGGGATGATTTGGGGTTTGGAGGTTTTGGGAATTGAGCAGGTGGCGATGTTGATAAGGATATTACTGAAGTTAGACATGGGATCCTCATCCTCGAGAAGATGGGGGGAGAGGTGTGAGTCACAGAGGGTTTCAAAAGGGACCAGTCAGCCTTGTCGAGGTTCCAGTTGGGGTGTGCTCAGTGGGGATTTGAAGATTGGAGTGTATAAGAAGAGGGTAATGATCACTACCACAGAGGTCAGCAGTGACTCTCCAACTAAAGTCAAGGAGGAGGTTAGGGGAACAGATAGACAGGTCAATACAGGTGAGAGAGCCTGTGGCAGGATGAAGGTAGGTCGGGAGTTAGTGTTCAGTAAGGACAGGCTGTGCTGACGGAGAGCGTTTTGATGAACTTGCCTCTAGGGGTGGTGGTATTAGAGCCCCACAGAGGGTTGTGAGCGTTGAAGTCACCAAGAAGGATGAAGGGGTGGGAAGCTGAGAGATGAGGTTGTTAAGGCTGGTTGGTTGAATGTTGGTGTTGGGAGGAGATAGATATTGCAGAGAGTGAAAGTTTTGTGGAGGGAGATAGAAATACAGATGGCCTGAAGGTCGGTGTGCACACGAACAGGGCTGTGTGGGATATCGTGTCTAACGAGAATGGAGACGCCACCACAGGCCCTGTCAGCATCCACTTGATGTTTGTGATAGCAAGCAAAGTTGTTAAGGGAGTAATGGTCGGTGGTTTTCAAGAAAGTTTCTTGTAGGCAGAAAACGACCGGGTTGAAGGTGGAGGCCAGAAGGTCGATTTCTTCAGAATTGGCCTTAAGGCTCCTAATGTTCCATTGTATGATGTTGTGGGTGTTATTGTAATTGATTGTGGTGTATGCCATAAAGGAGGCGGGGGGTTATCTGGAGGAAGATCTGCTGGGTCTGAGTTCGCTTGTTTTTTCTTTGGATTTGTTTCTTTGGGAGCGATTGTTTTTGAAAATTGGACGAGAAGAATGATCGGTGTGTTCGGTAATTGAACAATCCATACTCTCTTCAGTGTGGGTTTGGGAGGTGGGTTGTTTGTTGATTGGTTGTTTGTTGATAGGTTGTTTGTTGATTTGTTTGTTGTTTTGTTTTTGGTTGGTTGTTTGCTGGTTGATTTGTTGGTTTGTTGGTTGTTTGCTTGGCTGGTTTTAGCTTGATGTATGAAGGTATTAGTGGAGTTGGTGTAGGGGGCGGTAGGGGCTTTAGAGTAGGAAGGGGGGTTGAGGAGAGAAGTGGAGGTGGAGGTGGTGTGGGTATTGGGTGTGATTGGGTTGTTGGAAATGGTGATGGGCTTAGGACTAGGTAAGAAGAGCCAGGTGAGGTCGGTTTGGGCATGGGAGTTAGTTTTTGTTGTGTTAGTTGTGTTTGGGGGGGTGGAATTAGAGTTAGAGGAGACTACGTTTGAGTAGGAAGGCTTGGAGTTAAGGGAAGCGAGGAATTGTTTCCTGGCCTCAGGGTAGGTTATGTTGGGGTTAAGGGTTTTAAGTTTTGTTATTTGTTTTTCCTGAAGCCAGGTGGGACAGTCTTTCGAGAAGGAGGGATGGTTTGCTGGGTGTTTACCGTCACAATTTGTGCAGAGTGGGGTTGGTGCAGGAGGTGTTGTCATGGTCCGGGCTCCGCAGTTACCACAGCGCTTGGCTGTGGCAGGAGTTTTCCCGTGGCCATACCTCTGACAATTGTAGCAACGTAAAGGGTTAGGAATATAAGGGGCGACCTGGATTCTCAGGTAGCCGGCAATGATGTGGGAGGAGAGTTGGAGTTGCGAAAGTGAGAAATATGGTGTTGGTGGGAGTTTCGGCTCCGTCTCTCTTTAGAACGAGACGACGGGCTTCAGTTACATGTTGGTTAGCTAGTTCTTCTTGGAGGTCGTCATCGGTCATGTACGCAAGATCGCGGTGCGTATGACGCCTTTGCTGGAGTTTAGGGAACGATGGGGGTGACTGTGATGTCGATACCAGAGTTGGATAGGGTTTTGGTGGAAAGGAGGGTGGTGGCTTGTGTCCCTGGTGCAGTGCACCAGAGATCACCGGATCTAAGGGTAGAGACTTTGGGGAGGGTACCGACAAGGCCAAAGAGGGCTTTATGGATGAGGAAAGGAGAAACTTTTTAAAGCTTTCCTGCTTGTTGGTGGCATGGATTATAAGGATTTTTGGGATTGGGGTTGCAGAATGGTCAATGATGGTAGCAGGTGGGTCACGGGGAGGAGGGGGTCAAGGTCAAGGTCACTGCATAGGCGCTTTGTCATTATGAAAGAAAAACCAAGGGCCGAGAGACCCGAGGCAGCTAGAAAAAAAATCGCGGAACCACTATATGGGGACCGCTGTATTAGTAACGAAGGGCGTGAAAAGTCGGGACAGAACGAGGGAAAATATAATAGAAAAAAAGAAAAGAAACGATCTCACCGAGGATAAAAGCCCATCCACCGAAAAGAAAATCCGAAAATGAAGTTATAAAACAAAATGGTGCAAATTGGAGAGAAATTGGAGCGAAAATAGTTTAAGGAAATAGGAGCAGTTGTCATGTCGCTCTCGTACACAGGCTATTTTGCCTTATTGTACGAATCTGAATCGGTTAAGTCGGCAAAATCAATCCTTCAAAGGACATGAACGCCAACCGAGAGTAAAAAGTATGAGTAAAAAAATATATATATTTTTTTTAAATTATAAAAATAAATTAATCGTATTCTGGTGCCAAAAAACGTACGATCGTATTCTCAACATTTTTCCTGATTAAATACGGCAAAATCGTACTAGTTGGCAGGTCTGCTACATGTGTGCATATGTTAATACTTCTGCCCGAGGTTAAATCTTTATTTTAGAACAAAATTTAAATACAAATCTTTTGCCTAGTTTCTATATGTAACATAAATAAAAAACATTCATATCTTGAGCTTCAAGCATCAGCCAACCAAGAATGACATCCATTTTGAGAATGAAGAAACAAACACATTGATAAGATTACAAATTTAGAGCATTGAGCAAGTAAACCCTATCATTTATCATGTAAGATCAACATCCCATGAAAGGATATCAAAAGGTTTGTCTATTTACCTGTCTGCTTCATCAAATACTAAATATTCTATGTATTTCAGCTTGAGGTCCATCTCCATCAGGATATGTAGAAGCCTTCCGGGTGTTGCAATCAAGATGTCGGGTCTTGCATGAATCGCAGCAAACTGTTCGCTCATGTTGTCACCCCCGAGGATTAACTCCGCCTTCAACCTGCAACACTTTCCAAGCTGGAAAAATATGGATTGAAAACAATTCTCTGTTAACCTACATTGCTCTTTCCTATTGACTAGTAGGTAAAGTTTGTTTTCTTTGAATTACACATAAAAATACAATAATTGATAAACACAGACACAAACTGTAAAGACAACTTAACAAATTTCTTATATTTTATGGCACATCATTTAAAAAATTGCTTCCATGCATACAGAATGGTTGGTAGATGCCATTAAGCTTTATGAATAAACTTTTTCTAAAAAACAGGTGAATGAAGAGTTAGTATGTTTGCAGTTTTAAGTTTACGTTTGTGTTTCAATAAACATTTAAAGATTTTATATTCTTGACACTTGGAAATCATATCAGGATTTGACAAATGAACCTGATGGCAGCTTGTCCACTGGGAATTGAATTATGCACTTGCTGTTGTTTGGAAGGAAAACCAAGTTGTCCTGAGAATTTCATGTGCACATGCTTAATACAAACTGTGCTTAAAATTGGGCTGTGCGACTTTAGACCCAGCAAAAATTATGATTGCCCAGATAGGAATTTTGGTTGTCCAGTGCAGCCAAACAAGGGATTATCCATTCCTGAATCACATTTCATGACTGAACTAACTTAGGATTTTTTCTTCATGCTTTCTTTCTTTCTTGGATAAGTTTTAACTTTAAAGCAAATGTTAAAGCCACTCATGTGATACAGACCTAAGTGACCCATGTGATAAAGACCCAAGTGGACCATCAGACATCATCAATAGTTTAAACTTTAAGCAGAAAAGAAAAACAGTTGTTTATGGTGTGTGAAGATAAATGAAAGGTAGCCCCTCGGCATAACAAACTTACTTCTTTTGCAAACTCGAAGGTCTGTACAGCAAGCTCTCTATAAATCAAAGGTTACAGTATGACAGGTGGCACTGCAGTATTACAAACTTACTTCTTTTGCAAACTTGAAGGTCTGTACAGCAAGCTCTCTATAAACCAAAGGTTACAGTATGACAGGTGGCACTGCAGTATTACAAACTTACTTCTTTTGCAAACTCGAAGGTCTGTACAGCAAGCTCTCTATAAATCAAAGGTTACAGTATGACAGGTGGCACTGCAGTATTACAAACTTACTTCTTTTGCAAACTTGAAGGTCTGTACAGCAAGCTCTCTATAAACCAAAGGTTACAGTATGACAGGTGGCACTGCAGTATTACAAACTTACTTCTTTTGCAAACTTTAAGGTCTGTACAGCAAGCTCTCTGTAAACCAAAGGTTACAATATGACAGGTGGCACTGCAGTATTACAAACTTACTTCTTTTGCAAACTTGAAGGTCTGTACAGCAAGCTCTCTTGTAGGAGATAAGATAAGTGCTCTTGCTCCAGGCTGGGGTGGGTTTTTGGTCAGCCTTTCCAACAATGGGATCAAAAAGGCAGCTGTCTTACCACTCCCTGTTCGTGCCATTCCAACCACGTCCTTACCTTCCATGATGACTGGGATGCACTGCAATAAACAAAAATTAAGAATTGATTAATTTGTCTTTGAATACATCTGGAACTAGACTAAGTGTTATTCAGGCAACCACAGAAATTTGAAGGTGAATGAAGCATGCAATACGCATAGAAAATGATGAATTTACTGCATACTTTCACAGCTGGATTTGACAGATCACCACAACAAATTCTTGCCCCTTGAATAGAGAAACTAAAAAAAATCATTACATTACCAATATACAGCTGATATAGTAGGTTCAGATTCAGTGTTTACAAGAATAATTGCAATGGTAGGCCTCTACCAGTACTGGTGCCACTGTATATACACTGTCAATACTGAAATAATACATTTTATCTGATTGTCAAATATTGTGAGTGACCTACTTTTCTTTGTATGGGTGTCGGGACCTTGTAACCTTTCTTCATGACTCCTCCCATCACATCAAAGCTAAGACCTGCACAAAATAAAATACAAATTACCAAGCAAGAAAATAAGGCATACAGTATACCACAAAGAGTAACTCTAGCAAGTAAAATCTTATTTCAATTAATTCTTTAAAATCAGTTAGTCAATTCTTAAACAAAATATACACAAAAAAACAATGTTTTAAACAAAGCACTGCACAAGTATGCATATGTGATCACATGTGGCCCCACCTGAGGAGACTTTTGTCAGCACCTGACAAGAAGTAGCTAGTCTCCCTGCATCTTTACATTGTTTTACTTGCACCATGTATATATTGCCCTCCTGCACATGTTTTACCCTGGTCATCATGCACAAATGATCATCCAATCTGCAAGAATCTTCAGGTTTGAAGGAGGCAGTGGAACCAGAAGAAGAAGAAGAAAACAAAGGAGGTAGCTATAACCAAAATGTTTATCTTGCATTCATCATCACATAATCCACTTCAGCTACGGTAATGTGATACTTCACTGAACAACAGACCTTCTGTGTAAGTCTTAATGTTTGTTTGTTTTTGGTGAGGTGTAACAGCACCGCAACAGCTATATGGTCAAATTGTGCTTGAGTGATTAGATATGTCAGAGATGCAAAGATAATGGAGGAGTTGGATAGAATGCAATTAAGTAGGTAAAAGTCTGGAGAAGATTAGGACAAGAATAGTTAGATATAGTTATAGTAGCAGGTATGGTAAAGGAAGGAGATGATTTTAGGTTTTAAACCAGGAATGAGAGAGAAATTCAATCCCCTCTCAAAATCAACATTCCATAGAATTAACTAGAACAGTAAATACCGTCATGGTTTGCATGCCCATGCCAATTGACAACCATAATATATGACCTGGCCAATTAAAAAATGGAATCTCACACTAAGTCCCACATGGAATCCCATGTCCCACATGGCACACCATCCGATGTCCCACATAGCACACCACCCCATGTCCCGCATGACATTTCATTCCATCCCTATGTCCCCCATAGCATCCCACCTTATGTTCTGCATCAGTGGCTTCCCATCTGATGTCCCACATGGTATCCCACCTTATGTCCCACATTGGATCCCACCATATGTTCCACATGGTATCCCTTCCAATAACATCCTACTTGATGTCCCACATGGCATCACATCCCATGTCCACATGGCCTCCTACCCAGAGGTTGCGTTAGAATTTTTTGCCTGGCGTATTTGGTTACGACAAGCCCTTGAAGTTTGGCGTATTTTGTAAATTTGCCGTCGTATGTACACGCCATTGCGTAATGTACAGGGCATTGCGCGCTAGAGAAGCATGCGAGTAATTGTTAACACACACACTTGTATGGGCCTGCCTCGCTAAAGTGAATGAAAATTGCGCTTAAAATACCAAAAACATTAAAAAATCCGACTTTTATTATCATAGAAATATTAAGGAAAAGTTTATACCCAATCCTTGTATAATGTTGATTGTTGAATCATGAAATTTGGGTTAACAATCCCAAAATAAGCTAGAAAATACTTTTGTTTATCGTATCCAAACTTTCATGAGGTTATAGTGAACTTTGACCAATTGTTAACGATAAGATACTATTCAGATCTTGAACACGTCTACTTCCTTACAGTATAGTAACTTGACTTGCAGATTGTGATCACTTTACAGATACACGATCAACATAATACAGGGGAAAATTGAATCCCAGCTAATAATATCGTTGACAATTGACAGCCTGCTTTCAAAACAACATAAAAACTTTCAAGTACACTGTACAGTGTATGTACATCATGCATAGGGTCTATGTATTAGCCTATATGTGTTTATGACAGCACTACGGGCATGTTAAATCATTTGGCCGTTAGTCTCGTAGTTGTGTCTTTTTTTCTTTTATTTATGATTAATTCAAAATCATTTTTGTGTGAAATAAAACTTTGAATCACACCACAGAGGAAAGATGTTAATGATTTTTATTTATGTTAATGAAAAACTCTGGCGTAAAATTCCACATGCTATATCTAAATCTTACGACGCAGGTACAACCTGTGTCATAAGAAATTTCAGCCATGGCGTAATATACGACAAATTTGTCGTTAACGCGATCTATGCTCCTACCCTATGTTCCACATAACCTCCTCCCCTATGTCCCACATGGCATCTTAACGTATGTCACACTATGTGTTACTCGTGGCATCCCACCCCATGTCCCATATTACATTCCAACCCATGTCCCACATGACATCTCATAGGCTCCTTAAGAAGTCTCATCCTAGCCATCAGTACCTGATTGAGCATACTATGTATGAGTGTCAGTTCATATAATAACTTATATGCAAATGACTTAATGAAATGGGATGGGACCCCATGTCCCACATGACATCCCATGTCCCACATGACATCCCATCCCATGACAATAGCATTCCACCCTACTAAATGTCCCACATGGCATTCCACCATACATCCTACATGTCATTCCACCCTGTTCTACATGGCATCCCACCCCATGTACCACATGGCATCCCACCTCATGTCTAAAATGACATCCCATAGGCTCCATAAGAAGTCTCATCCTGCTAGCTATCACAGTTCCTGATTGAGCATACTATATATGAAAGTGTCAGTTCATATAATAACTGATATGTAAATGACTTGTTGAATAAGAAAAAAAGGCGGAGTCAAATAATCATGCCTGATATTGGTGTATACCACATATATATCATATGTCCTGCATGGCCCCCATCCATGTCATTCCCCCCCCCCCCCCAACCCCTCCGATGTCCATATGTAACATCCTGTCACACTCCCTGACTGAGCATATTAAATAAAATAAAAAGTCTGGTCAGTTCATATACTGTAGCAACTTTATACAAGGGACCACAGTAATAAAGGCGGAGTTTAATAATCCTGCCTGATACAACCGTTGGTGCCCAAATATTTTGAAGAATTTTAAGGATTTTAAATTTCCAGTGCTACAAGAGAGACACTTGAGGATCTCTAAAGAATATTGGAAAAATATTCTATATTATTATACTTGAACAAAGAAATACATTATACTGTTGTCATGATGTACAAGATTTCAATACAGAATTGAACGAAATGACAGCCTACAAGTGTCACCAACAAATATGAATAACTTGAGATAGGAATAAGATTTTGACAGCACTGTTTTTGGTGGTTCGTTTAAATTTTAATCCTCTGTCATATGAAAAAACTTGGATTGTATCAAACTTTGTCTCCTTTAATATTATGTAAACTTTTGGTGCTTTTAGAAATAAAAAAGGTAGTACTTCCTCCGCAAACGAAGTTTATGTTTTCTCCTCTGTTTGTCCGTCATCAAGATATCTCAAGAACTGACGGTTAGATTTGGATTAAATCTGGTATGTGGTTTTGTTACTGCTAAAAGAAGAAGTGATTAAAATTTGAGACATAATGGAATAAGAAAAGGGTTCAAATGAGATGGGGACATGTTTTTACCTTTGTTTGTTTGTCTGTTGTCAAGATATCTCAAGAACTGATGGATTTGGATTAAATTTGGTGTGTAGTTTTGTTACTGCTTAATGAAGAAATGATTCAATTTTGAACATATTGGAACATATTGGAACAAGGGGAGAGTAGAAATGGAGGGGTGGGGATATTTTAGGACAAGATTTATCAAGACTAAATTGAAACTTTCCAATGGAATGTGCTGAACAATAAGCTCATGTCATGAAAGAAGAGATACAATCAATTTTCTGGTATCAAAGAAAATCAAGTGAAGTGGTCTCTGGTATCAAAAAAATCAAAACAATTTTGGTTTCTGCCATCGATGATGGAATGTGAATCTACCCTGAAAAGAGCTCAAACAATGAATGCTTAGCCTAAATTAAACTGAAAACAGTGATCACAAGTGATGATTCTCAAGTGTTTAGAATGTAAATGGAAATACAGATCAACAGTGAGAAAGAGATTATTTGGCATTATAAGTTGGTGGGTCGAGAGTTTCTGAGGTAAATTGCATTCCAGTGGGGAACGAACAGGGGCGGAGGTATCTGCTCTGCAGAGTGCTAAAACTCTAGTTCTAACTGTTTCTTTGGATCTGGTTGACATTTTCTGTTGTTCGTCTTTCTTCCTGCTGATATATTCAAGACCAACATTGCTATACTCTGCAAAAGATACATGCTGTATTACAATATGTAGAGTACATGACCAGATACTGTACATGAGGGATACATACCCATGGACTGAAATCCTCCTGATTTTTTCTTCTTGGTGTTCATCTTGGTTGATAGATGCTCCGGTTCTGCATCAGAAGCGTATCCATCCAAGGTAGGGAAACCTGTCGACATCTAATGAAACAAATCATATAATATCATGAACCTAAAATAAGGCATAATTGCTTAAATGTTCAAACAGCTACATGAATATCCCCCCCCCCCCCCCTCACAGGTGTAGGAACCAGTGGGCACTGGGGGGAACATGTCCCTCCACTTTTCTGCAAAAAAGACAAAAGTGCCCCTTTTGAGAATGAAATGAGTGCCCTTCAATTACTGTCCCAATAGGAGGAAACTGGCAACTTTTGTCAGTCCCACATACTGGAGGAAAGTGTCCCTATTGGAAATATGCCCCTTTCTAAAAATGAAGAGCTTCTTTTACTCTACTTTGATGTACCTAATTCTGGGTTTTGCATCAAGGTGACAAAAAATGCATTTTTCTTTTGCAATTTTCTCGCAATCGGTGGGGTTTTGTGCAGAAAATCTTATATTTTTTTCAAATCAAATCATCCAAATAACATAATTAACGTAAGATCCAACCTCCATGGCAGGACCACTTTCAGGTCAAATCAAGTTAAAAGTATGTATATCTTATTTAAGATAAATCTTTGTAATCATAATAAAACAAAAACATGAATGTTTTTTTAGAAAGGAGCTATAATATTCACTTTTTACCTCTAGCTGTGGATAGTGTCAATTCAAAACAAAAGCAGATCACAACAACATATTGATAACACTGAAAGGATATTATCAAAGTTAGAGGAATCTCAAGCTAAGCATGTACCCATATACTGTAGACCCAAAATAATTGCAAATGGGGGAACATGTGAGGTAAAGTGTGGGCATATAATGATTTTTTCACTACATCAATACCATTTCTGTTACAAAATTTGGTGGGAATATTTTTGACACCTTTTACAGTATTTAGAACAATAGGAAATTTTCATAATTTCCAACTCTGTATAGTGTACTGTAGTCTGTGCCCTAATGTATTGTAATGGAACAAAGATTTTATTTTCCTACTTATTCGGTAATATCATGCAGTACTTTTTCATTGAGATACCAACACTTTTTTTCGAGCGTTCTCTAAACTGGACCATAGGCTGCAATTACTACTAATCAGGAATTCAGCATGTCATAGCTACTTCCCCAGCAATTTCTAGCATTATAATGGCAATAACAAAGTGGGTCACCCTCCTATTGCAATTTTCGAACCATATATAAAAAAAAATAATTGAAAAAATGACGTCATGAAGAAGCAGCACTTCAGTACTGAAATGCTGCTTCTTCATGACATCATCGCAACATTTCTTTGGTTTGCAGCAAATTGTCGAGCATTTATACTAATGAGGAAGAAAATTTATCGTTTGTACATCTCATCAGAAAAAAATAACAAATACTGTGGCTTCTAAATGAAGAAATGTAGGCAAAATTAAGATTCGCAGGTGGTCAAAAAAAGGAAGTTTCATATACGGTTCGAATGTAGCGGTAGGAGGTGACCTACCTTGTTGTATATGTTTGTAATTGTATATATAAAGTATATTAGGCCTAGACCTAGGTTGCCGTAACGCTAGGATGTCTCCCAGTCCCAGTTACAAGATGTGCTCTTTAACGTTCCTGTAATACCAGTAGCGCGAATTTATGGCACGGAATTGCGCAAATATGCAGAATGTTTACTAACCTTTGAAAATTTATTTTATATGCACAGTTTTAAATCATACGAACCTTTTCCTTTTTATCCGCCTCTAGGGCGTTTCCTGGAATTTTCTTCTTGAAACCATTCTTCGATTTTCTGGTAAATTTTCTACCCATTTTCCTTCACCAGATTCCAAACGATTTTTTTCTCCAAAATCTTTCTCGCTCGTGTTGTAGGGTAGCATGAAACTAATTGTGTTTTCCATCGATTACTTTTTTTAATTTTTAATTTTTTTTAAACTTTGTATATTTCTTTGTATCTCTTATATCCCGGAAGGGGTCGTTAGAGATTGAAATAAACTGTATATAAACTGTTTAAACTCTAAACAGTATATAAACTAATTTAATTTTGCTCGTGGCTATTCGCATCGAGATAAGTAAAGTATACCAGGCAACATATAAGACCGTGCGAAACCAGCAATGTTTTTTTGTGACATGTCACACAGTCAACGCATGTCACACAGTCAACGCATGTCACACAGTTAACGCATGTCACACAGTCAACGCATGTCACACAGTCAACGCATGTCACACAGTCAACGCATGTCACACAGTCAACGCATGTCACACAGTCCTAGGCGTTAGATTGGTACAGGAATGAACTGAAAATGGAAGTCATGAATTGGAAATGGTAGTCATGAACGTCATTCCACATGTCATAAATTTATTGCTCATAGAATTTTCTCACAGAGAGATAAAATTAACTGTGTTAGGCCTACTTGCTACACTTCAAATGGCAACCATGTAGTATTAAGGTAATGCGAAAGTTGTTCTTTTTTATTTTCTCCTATGCCACAATGTCACCACAATGATATAAGTATAGGAAACTTCAAAAAATTAAGTCTGGAGCAACAATTATTATCTCTCTTTTTCTCCTATGCCACAATTTCACACTTGTCCACAATGATATAAGTATAGGAAACTTCGAGAAATTAACCAAGTCCGAAACGATAATTATTCTGTCGTCACAATGATGTAAGTATATAGGGCAGCGGTGTATGAAGATATTTGATATTGGGCACAGATTTTATGTTTATACAAATTCAATGTAGATCAATTTAAAACAGCCCCCCCTCCCTTCTCCTCCATCACCCTAAAATCAGTAGCATTGCCAGAAATTTTCGCAGGGGGCACAGTACTCAAGTACCAAACGCGGCACTGCAAAACAACATGTACCAGCTAAACATCGAAAATAAGAGTTGTGTTTTATGTCGCTAATATGGCAAGATTTCAGAGCTATATAAGTGTAAGTGTAATAGTCCTGTGATTTTCGAAAATTACCGTCAATTGACAATTTAAGATCTGTCAGTTGCACTGTGGCGCAACAAAAGGGTGCATGTACACATAGACGTACGGGGCAATTTCGTGGGTGGCAGAGCATATTTTCCCCGAATATTCAGGCAAGATTGATGATTTGCCCGAATGTTACCTGTCATGATTATCATATAAAGACCCATTTAAACGAAAGATATCAATAGTACTTTAATTTCTATAAAGCAAAATAATGGCTTTAATTTTCAATTCTTTTGGGGTATATACTCTTAGGATACTTTTACTTGTTAAAAATTCAAAAATGATTGGCTACGGTGATCCCCACCCCCACCCGAACAATAAATCCTGGCTACACCTCCGATCTTTTAAATCTTTCAAATGGGTTATTTTGGTTAAAAAAGCACATTTTTACAAAAGTAATGGCGTATTTTTTGGGGTACCCAAAAATCAAATGCTTATCTAGCACACAACGGTTAAGCAATTTTCTGGTTAATAAGAATATTCCAACTAATTAGCAGTTTATTTGAATTTACCGTGGCATCCGGGCTACATGCACCAGGCCGCTCCAAAAAGCATTTGGGCAACTTTACTCTGTTCCCCAATTTTCGGCATAGCTGAAGTATATGAGCTAAAAGGCAGCCCTTAGCTCCCAGGACCTAACTTCTGAAGCTAATAGTGCAGTTCTTATAAATACAATTATTCACTTCTCTGCTTATTCATACTTATTTTTCAGTGTTTGAAAACAGGAGTTAGTTGTTGCAGATTTTAGTGTTGGTTGCATTACCTGATTACGGAAGGTTTCCATCTGTCTGTTTGCTTGAAAAATCTGAATTTCATAATTATACAGGGTTTTTCAAGTTTTGAAAGCCCTTTTAGTTTTAACCTTTGGCATTGTAAACAATATAGTAATTTCCGGACGATATATACAAATATACAAATTCCCCCTCTTGGGGCCCTGCCGGAAACTGCAACAACTAATAGTGGTAGGCCTAAATGTTGAAACTTGTGGACAGGAGCGTCACCATGCAGCCATGGGGGGAGATACAACACAGCGGCGGACTGGCGGTGTGGCTCCCCGGTCTGGACCACTGGGCCTTTGCGCCGCTGGATCCAAGGCGCCGGTCCTAACTTTGATTTCCCCATAGCTGCATAGCTAACACTTAAAATTCTTCATTCTAGTAGCTGACTATATAGCAGCCTAAGGCGTCAGTAACTCCACTTGGACCAGTAGATTTCTATGTGCCCTTGGTGCAGCACCCCCAGAAATGATAAAGTTCCGACAAATTTATCGGGAAAATGTTGGAGTGTGTCGCAGATTGTGGAAAGTTCAACATATAAAGTCTCGCCCAACCCGTTGGGGAAATGATCCATCCAAGCAGAAATGCTTGGGACCGACAGAGGCGTTAGAGAACGAGGGGTGGGAGGGGGGGGCGGGGGACCCCGTGAGAGAATTTCACCTTTCTGGTTACATGTTTTTCACCTGGTTGGGAAGGAAAATATTTAGTGTGAAATTGAAGGAAAATCTAACTGAAGGATTAAACAAAGAAAGGTATTGAAAATTTTGGTCAAATTTGAATAAACTTCCTAAAAATTGAAAAAAACTGCCCGGAAACTAAAGATATATTCCAAAAATTTAAGATTTTGTAACAACTTAAACGTTAATAAAGAAAAAAAAAAAAACCTGCTAAGTAATCGAGCATTGCAATTTTCCTCTCAGGCTTGTAATAGGCAGATAGGGGTATTTTTTCGGTCTCCCCCGCCCTCTCCTCTCTTAGATTTTTTGAATTACGATACGAAAAACCCTTTAATTTGGGAAAAAAACAACTTATCATATACCACCCCAAAAGTGATGATTTACCGAGGTGTGTAACTTGACTTCAAGCCTATAGTCAGCCATGGGGTGTAAGACAAGTTTGTCCGACGAAAATGTACATTTTTTAAACGTTATTGCATGTATGTGTCTGCTGTCACACAATGCAGAACGATTGGGAACAGACCAACCCCTCCCCTCCCCAATCACCACCAGTGTCGTTGCCAAAGATTTTGGCTTGGGGAACTGTACTCAAGAGCCAAAGGCGGGACTACGTAACCCCATGTGCCAGCTTAAGGGACCCTGCAAAGTCTAGAAGCTCTGAAAAATTAAGATTGTTTTGGATGCTCCAAAATTACTGAAAACCAACACAAACTTTGAAAATTTGATTAATGAAATGAAGACATTTTAAAATTTGAATGTTAGATTTTACTCAGATACGCATTTGGTATACCATTTCTGAACAGCCACTTGAGAAATGTTCCCTAAGATTTAAGCCTAATCGGACAAAATTGTTGGGTGCATGGTGCTTGGTAGGGATCCAGGGGCAAAACCCCGGACGCTCGGAAGATTTTTTAATGTTTCAAAATGGTTTAAAAATACAAAGTTTCCAAATTTAAAGAGGGCCTGCCATGGAAAAAAAAAATCGCTAAAATGTTGCCTATGGGTTTTTATTACCCTCAAATTTAAATATTCAACTTAAAAATCACGAAAAATGATCGTTTACAGACGAAAAAATGTGTTTGAAATTGCCGGTTTTCATCGACGCCAAAAAAAAGAAAGAAACAAATCCGTAGTGACGTCACCGCTTGATGATGACGTAGGGTTAGGCACCCATTTGCAACTACGTGAATAGACTGTGGTTAAATATTATTACTAGCTGATTGTTTTGAGTTAGTGTGTAAACTGTGCTGACATAGTGATTCTGATTGTACAATACTGTTGATACTAACTTTTCGAAGAAAAATCAAGAAAAAGCCGTTTCGTTCTGTCGTTGGTAGATGCAGCAATAAAATGTAAAAAGGTGTTTCGGTGCACAGATTTCCACAAGACGCTAAACAACGACGTTTGTGGATTAGATTTGTGCTAACTACCCGGAAGACTTTAGTTCTAACGACGTTACACAGTCGAGTGTTATTTGCGGAGACCATTTTGCAGAAGAATGTTTCCCCTCAGACCAGCGTTTAAAAATGTCGTTTGGTCTGAGCACAAAATCATTTTTGTTACCTGGATCGGTACCAACTATAAAGAAAGGGAAAAGTGATGATGCCACCTCAGAAATGATGGGTGAACCTACACTAGTTACAGATAACACTAGGCCGGATGAGAACACCAGCGTTGGGCCTGGTCCAACCACTACTACTACTACTACTACTACTACTACTACTACTACTACTGATAGTGCTACCGTGTTTCAAGTTGAAGTAACCTTAGGCCTACAACAAGTACAAGTTCAAGTATAAGTAGGCCTAGTACAAGTAGTACTGTCAGCTCAACAAGGCCAGCAAAGAAGGCAAGGCTTTCTTCGAAGCATCGTGCAAGAAAAAAGATTAGTTTTGTAGGTTACTTAACGTTAAAGAGGAAGGCTCGTCTCAGTAAAAATACGGTAAAAATGGGGGATACTATATTTTGACGTCACTTCCGGTTGTGGAGGCAAGATCCGATCCTCTGTCTGTTTGTACCACACAGTACAGCCAGACACTAGCATGTAAGTTGTGTGTGTGCAGAATTACATACACAGCACGTTACTGTGACGAGAAACTTATTTGTTTTTTTCAATGCTTTTTTGTCAGAAAGTGAAAGTAAAATTTTAGTATTATAATACTACAATGATAGTCACCAAATGAAAATTACTGAGAAAAGAAAGAAAGAAAATAAACGATTCTTCCGGGGCTCGAACTCACGACATGATCTGAAAAAAACGTTACTGGTGATCGCGCAACCATCTGCGCTATCTCGTGTAGTGAAGCTCAAGGTGTTTTAAATAACTATATACCCTGCAATACGAGACAACAAATCGCGCAGCAAAATTTCAACCAATCATGAAATTTGAAAGGAAATCCAAATATTGTGCACATATGACGATATCGCCTCTTTAAGTTGTTAATTTTTTTTAAGAATATAGGCCCCCTACTTGAACCCTAGACCTTCCATTTCATGTCATATTTTATAATACTTTTAGGTCCAATTTAATTAAATTTTAACTACATATAAGTTGATACAACAAGGAAGAAATCTTAAGGTCCATGGATGTACATGTATTAACCCCCCCCCCCCCATCCATTTGTGTTCTAATCTTCTCGCAAATCCCCCCCCCTCCCGCCTCCTTGCCCCCTTGCCGGCCTTACACTAGTCAACTGCAATGTACACATGCAGTACAGACTTTTAACTGGCCGTTGGGTCACCGTTTGCCGCACCGAACTGGGAGCGGCGTTTCGGCAACTTTTTCCATGATTCTAATTAAGTTAACACCTTGAATTATGCTGAAATTCACTTATGGTTCGCTCTTTGTTCTATGTCGTAACTCGAAGGTATCAAATTTTCTGGTGATATTTTCTGTTTGCAATTGGGTAAAATTTTGTCCGAAATCTACCTCAATATTAAGCCTCTTATTTTCCAGGTCTAATAAGCACTACTTCAACAACTATGTGCGCGACTGTAAAAGCTCCCAACAATAAATTCGAGCCCATAGGATGTGATAAATAACCCCAAAAAAAAAAAAAAATATAAAAAATAAGAGAAGAAGAAAAAGGAAGAAGAATTGTACTTGTCTGCAGCTTAAAGTCATTGGCACTGTTATAGCCAGAAGGAGACAAGTTACAACGCCTGTTCCATCAGTAGGCCTACATGTTTACGGTTGATTGTAACTTGGTCGATGTTGGCACACGGTTGCAAGTGGTACAGCCAATGGCCATATTATTTTTCTTTCTCAAATTTTATGTCAGTAACAGGTGTGAAGAGCACCCCACTCAATATGCATTACTTGCGATATAAGTTCAACGGCCTATGCTGTATTTTTGTTATATACTCGGTCAGATGCTAATATCTGAGGTTATATTAAAGATTTTTTTCTTTCTTTCTTTAAACTTAGATGGTGGAAGAAATCACAGAAGCATATGAAAAACAAATGGCAGAATCCAGGGGAGATGTGCATGTGGCAACCACAGAAGAGATGAAACTTCTTCAATAAATTTACTTCCTTCACTACGACTTTCACTGCTTTCGCTTTAGATTTTCTTTAAATTCTGAGCTTGAATAAGATAATTCAAGTTCAGAATTTTCTTCGGAGCTGTCACTGTTACTAGCCATTTGTACACACGCTATAATGCGGAAACGCAGCACTGGCAGATTGTAAACAAACAAATGGGTGCCTAATTCTACGTCATCATCAAGCGGTGACGTCACTACGGATTTTTTTTTTTTTTTTTTTTGGGCATTGGTGAAAACAGGCAATTTCAAACACATTTTTTCGTCTGTAAACGATCATTTTTCGTGATTTTTAAGTTGGATATTTGAATTTGAGGGTAATAAAAACCCATAGGCAACTTTTCAGCGATTTTTTATTTTCCATGGCGAAGAGGACAAATTAAAATTAAAATGTAAAAAACTACTTAGATATTTACGTGGGTTATCATTTAGCTGTGTAGAGAAAACATTTCCACTGAAAATTGAGAAAATCAGAAAACAATGTGGTTCTTATTGGTAAAGCCTTGAAAGGGGTTCAGGGGGCGAAGCCCCGAAAACTCTATACTGTTGAAGATTTCTTGTATTGAATGCTCCAATTTGCCATGTGACTCAAAATGTAAGTAATTTCTTGACTTTGATGCCCCAAACAGCCAAAGTGGTTTAAAATCAAGTACGGTACCAAAATTTAAGTGATGAAAAAAAAAAATCAAATTCGAAAGTTAAAAACTACTCAAACAAGCACCTTCAGTGGTTACCATTTCTAAACAAGCAAACAGGGCCCTTGAGTTTCATAAGGTTATGAAATAAAGATTTCATACGTTGGCTTTTTTCTGGGGCGGAGATGGGGGGGGGGGGGATGGGGTACAACGGAGGCCATGCCTCTTCCTCCCCTAATATTATACATGTTTAACTTCGTGATAACGTTATTTTCTCAAATTTCCCTGTTAATGGAGTATTCGTTAAATCAATTATCATTCATTAGCATTACTTAGTGATTTGGTCTCTTATCTAATTACATACGTGCCACCAACGCTATACAGCTGTTGTTACCTCCGCCAACGAAGTTGGACGGAGGTTATGCTTTCACCTCTGTTTCTGTTATTGTTGTCTGTTTGTTTGTTTGTTTGTCATCAAGACACAGTGGTGCCGCCATGTAGAACAAATTTATTAGGGGGGAGGGGGAGGGGCAAAAATAAAATTGTATGTATAAGTGTGTACCGCCTATGGTCGTACTGCGCACGCAAACGGCGTGAGGTCCAAGGCCCGTTTTGGTGGGGCCTTACGTTTTCTGTGGTTGAGGTGGCAGAAAATTGTTTAACCAGAACCAAAAGGTTTTGTGGTTCCGATGCTTTCTTCATATGCTGCTTGATTTGTAAGTGTTTGCATATTAATGACATTTGTTGATAAAACATGTACACAGTAACCAACAATATTATCATGCCCAATATTACGCAAAACGGACATACCCTTGCTCATTTATCACTTTTTCAGAATTTTCACTTAAGCCCCGCCCACTTATTAATATGCATGAAATCACCACTAAAAAACATTAGGGCACATCTGCAGACCATGAGCTGTCTCTGTGTACCACACATGATGTGAATTCAGTTCATAGCTTTTGAGATATTGTGTTTAACAAGCTTTTTGTTTACAAAATCATATTAAGCCCCGCCCACTAAGATTATTAATGAAAGTCAACGTTTTTATACAATGAACACATACACACTAGCTATAACATCATTATTATAACATATATGAAACACAACAGACATGTGATTGTCAAAATATTAACATTTCAAGACCTTTATATTAAGCCCCACCTACTCATTAATATGCACGACATCACCACCAAATATAATAGGGCACATCTACAGTCCATGAACTATCTGTGTACCAAATATGGCATGAAGATAGTAAACATGGTATCTCAAAAACAGCAAATACCGTTCTTGAGATTCCGTGTTCACAAGCTCTTTTCGGCAAAATCATGATAAGCCCCACCCACTATGCATATTGCTGAAATTCAACAATTTTTACATCATGAACATGTACACACTAGCTAACATCATAAATTATACCAGATATGAAACAAAACAGAAATGCCGTTTTTTTCTTCAAAATGAACATTTCAAGATTTTTACATTGAGCCCGCCTACTCATTCATATGCATGACATCAGCATCAAAAACAATAGGGCACATCTACGGGCCATGGGCTATCTGTGTACCAAATATTACATGAATCCAATGTATCGTTTCTTAAGATATCGCGTTTACGAGCTGGCCGTTACAACAACACACACACCCACACGCACATACATACACACGTCATTATGACCGCATACGTTCCTGATGCTATTGCATCGGAACAAAAAAACATGTCAAATAAACACCAAAACCACTTTTTTAAACTATTTTCTTTATAGGCCGCAACCCCCTTGCCGGCGCCACTGTCAAGATATCTCAAGAACCGATGATTTGATTCGCATTAAATTCTGTGTGTTTGCTGCTTAAGGAAGAGGTGATGAATATTTGAGACATTGGAACAAGGGACAAATGGAGGGAGAGGTGCTTTGGGATGATATCTGTCAAGACTTGTATGTTCAAACTTTTCAATGGAATGCGCTGAACAATGAATTCATGCCCAGAAAGGATTTCCAAACAATCCATTTTCTGGACTCTCTGAATACATTTTCTGGAAAGAAAATCACAACAAGTGGTTTCTTGGTATCAAAGAGAATAAAAACAATTGACTTCTTGCATGAAAGGAAATGATGCATGTGTGAAGCTTGGCTCAATATAACTCAAACATTGAATGCTTAGCCTGAATAAAACAGAAAGCAATAAGAAGTGTTTATAATGCAAATGGCAATACAGATCAACAGTGGAAAAGAGATTGTTGGGGGATATACATGTAACTTGGTGGGTCTAGAATAGGGAATGAACAGGGGGCGGAGGTATACACTTTACGGAGTGCTATACATTCTAGTTTTATATGGTTTTGCGTAATAAGAATAGTACGTACTCAGTGTCACTCGTAGCTACATTCGTACATCGTATGCGCGTGCCCCCTCTCTCCAAAAAGAAATATACAAATTAAAATTAAAAGGTATTATAGTGATACATTAGAGGCACCTGTCAGATGATTTAATGATAATTATCAGGAAATCTATTTCAAATTTCGGGAAATCTCCTTCATTTGGGAATAGTTTGGGATATTTTCTTCAAATTCTCTTCATTTTCTTTTTGGAGGGAAATATTTTTCAATTACTCTACCATCATTTCGGGAAACTTTCTTTAATTTCTGAATGTCTGAGAATTATTGTTAAATTTTCTTCGATTCTAACCAACATTTTTATAATCTAACCAAATTGTTCTTTAACTTTACCTGATTTCTTTCAATTTGATGTTAATAATTTCCTAATTTGCAGTTCAAGTTTCCTATATAGGTAAATTATCTTTTTTATCAACCCCCAGAGCAAGTTATTCTTTTCTTATCCAGTGGTTGACACAGTGGATGGCGTGGGAACAAGTATGAAGAAAATAAAAAATACTGTATGTTATCAAAATGGAACATTTTGGACCTACAAAATGCCCGAAATCGAAGAGCTTTCAAAGGCTTTGCCCCTGGATCCCACCAAGACCCACGTCGTTAAGTGTACGCGTCACGTGCGCAGTGCTACCTAACGGCACTACCGTGTGATTTATATAACAAGCTGGTCTACTGGTGTGACCAATCCCCCCCCCCCCCTCCCTCCCTCTTCCTCCAGTGGAGACCAGTGGAAATTCCTTAATTAAAGCCCTGCAGGCAGAGAATTCCCCAAGCAAAACTGTGGGGCTTATGTCTTGGTAGGGGTTCTTTGGGCGAAACCCCTAAAGATTTCTTGTTTTTGATGCACCTAAATCTGAAATTGGCCGATGTCATTGAATCAGGATCTTTAACGTTTGTAGGTGGGGCCCGACTTTTGGGAAGCTCGCTACGCTACTGCATCTGACAATTCACATTTTGCCCAAATGAAATTGGTGACCCGAGAATCATGTTATCAACATCACGCGAATGAGGAGGACAACATCCTTATAGCCAGAGTCGGAGATGATTAAGAAATATATTTGATTTAGCAGTTTATTATCTAACATTTTATATCTCTGCCCGACTAAGTTCGCCAGATCGGTGCCTAATTATAACGTTGTCAGGATTATGCAGAGTCGAGAGGGCATGATGATTCTAATATATATATATATATATATATATATATATATATATATATATATATATATATATATATATATATATATATATATATATATATATATATATATATATATATATATATATATATATATATATATATATATTTATATATATATATATATATATATATATATATATATATATATATATATATATATACATATACATATATAAATATATATATATATATATATATATATATATATATATATATATATATATGTATGTATATATATATATATATATATATATATATATATATATATATATATATATATATATATATATATATATATATATATATATATATATATATATATATATATATATATATATATATATATATATATATATATACATATACACACACATATATATATAAATATATATATATATATATACACACATATATTTATATATATATATATATATATATATATATATATATATATATATATATATATATACATACATACATACATACATACATTTCACACACACATACATACATACATACATACATACATACATACATGCATACATACATACATACACACACACATATATACATACACACACACACGTACCCACACACACGTACCCACACACACTAACCCATACGTGTGTAGACACTGGTGACATATCCATAATCCTATACAACTGGTGATGACTCACTCATACATGTGTAGACCCTACAACTGATGACGTGAGCGTAACCCTATACAACTGGTGACCGATCAATTTACAACACACAGATGGGATGGCGGTAGTAGGAAATTAGGTTACACTCATATTTTTAAGTTATCCCATCTAACAGGTGACACGTTACCGGAATGCAAAAATACTGAACTAGGGTTGTTTTAGTCATAATAGTTTTAAAAACATCCATTTTTAGAACTAAAAACAACCAAGGACGTCATCGGTTGAGTGCGTGTCATCGCTTTAAAGGTGTGTAAACATACGATACCATCAGTTGGTGGGTCTAAACCAAGTCTCACGCACACACACACACACACACACACTTTTGGTAGGTAAATGCCACTCATGGCCATACACTATATAGATATGTGTTATTCGTTTATCCCTGACGTATACCTGACGAAGATTACCCATCTGTAATCAACTTGAAACGCCCTTAACTGTATAGGTATACGAGTCATGGACACCGTGACTCACGCAGTCATCAGTGAGGATTTTAGGAGTCGCGATGCATTTTCATCAGTCCATATGCAACTTTCTGACAAGCAAATAATACGTAAGAATATATATTGTGTTAAAATCACAAAATATAAATTTGCCAATAAGTTTGAGGGGAAAATCATCAGGCCCAAAAATTATGTTGCCAAACGGAAGGGCATAACCTCGTTATCTAGCCGAGTAGGGAATGAATCCCAAAATCACGGATTTAAACAGTACATTCGATATTTCATATCTCTGCCCGACCAAAATTCGACCAACTGGGGAGGAGAGAGTTGGTGCAGCGACTGTCTCCCCCATCTCGTGCTTCGCACGGCCATGCAGATGTAGGCATACTTGTGTGACTCGTACTCATTTTCTGTCATATTAGTCAGGCATGTCAGGATAGTGACGTTACATTTAGTGACGTTGTATGGGCGATGTTACAATCAGAGCGTACGCGCCTTGTTTATAAATCCCATACTTGCCTGCGCCCATGGTTGTGTATATGCAGACCTGACCGTACGTGTAACATTTCTTGAAATTTCCCGAATGGCGCGTACTGTACGCATAATAATGATGGATAATAATGGACCGTGCGCATTAATAGGGACGGTGCACTGTGACATCACTAAAATTAGATGTTTGTTATTGTATTGGCAACCGTGTTTTACATTAGTTTGTATCATCATTGTTTTATTGTACTTAGTGCAAGAAAGACGCGATTCAACTTCAAGTTATCATTATTAGTCTCTTACGAACTTTTATTATTAGTCTCTTACGAACTGAACGTTTTTGCAAAGAATAATGGGGTAAGTATTAATGCCAACTATCGTTCAATTGTTCAAGTTTCTGATAAGGTAACAAAGTAGATATATTTTGCAGTTTTTCCTGAATATTCTCATTTTACAGATTCTCAAGGAACAACCTCGTTTTTGGTCTAAGTGCCGCCGTCGCTGGTGTCGTGGCATTCAAGTTTGCAAGTGACCTGCTGTCACAAAGTGAACCACTTGTTAGACGATCAGCTTTCAAGACAACCGTGGAAAGCATTCTTCCTTTCAATCTGTTCCAAGGCAACAACGAAGGGACCGACGTCGATGCTCTCCCAGATGCCAACAATGGAACATCACCAATGACGGTTACAAAGGTATATTATATTCTTTGTAAAATACGTATTGAGCAATATCACGGCTTAAAGAATCTTCAGAAGTTTTATCTTTTATTGTTATCCCATACTGAATTGTGTGTGTTATATAGAATGCATATGAGCATTGATTTAAGGGAACAAACAATCTCTTTACATATATCTGATATCATCATTGAACTGTTTACGAAACTAACACAAATATCGCCCTAAAAGAGACCGACTAAAATTGTGAAATTTTAATTTTGATTATAATTTTTCCTAGATATACAACGTTGTTAGGGATTTAAACAGCCCTGCAGGCTACGTTGAACGTTTTTCTACTGAAAAAGTATTCACATCTGCCTGTCTATATTCTTGATTATTCTTTTAAATATTAAAGCCGTTCAATCCCCTGATATTAAATGGTCTTTACATTGACATGTTAGAAGATAAAAGAAAAAACAAGTTTTTCCTTTTTTCCCGAATTTTGGTCCTAATGTAGATCAAAAATTGACAATTTTCGTGCCTATTAATATTTTTTGATATGTTCACCGATAATTTTCCCGGTGGAAATACCTTTAAAATATGTCAGTCGGAAAGTGCCCCGCAAATCTTGTGCTACCCCTCCCCCCCCCCCACTTTCTAATATTCACGAAAAATCACGAAAACCACGCCTTTCCCATTGAAACAAAAATGATAATAAGGGCGCTAAAGGTAGGGTAAGGAGAGAAGTAAGAGAGAGGTAAGGGGAAATTACCCCACGATATCGCTTTTTGTCCACTCTTTCTCAGACATTTTTGTACAGGCGACGTATTTTGTCCGATGTAAAGGCATTTGTCGCTTCCCCCCCCCTCCTCCCCATCTTTTTTTTTTTCCGTGAGTGAAAGGTCAAGGTGGAGAATTTGGAGATTAATACATGTTGAAATGGAGTAAATGGAATTTTTGCCACTTTGCTTAACTTTCCAAGACGAATTTTTAAAGCCGCTTCACATTTGGCTCCTGATTCTTTCAAATTGAGCCCAAAGACGAGCAGGGGTCACGGAGTGGGAGCGATTGAGATGTTTCCGATTGGTTCAATTAACTGTACATTTCATCATTAAATTTCTCAATAAAAGGTTGACGTTGGAATAGGCCGGATGCATTTAGCAGGTTGTCTCTATT
The DNA here is from genome assembly GCA_020152595.1 of Chiridota heheva. Lineage (NCBI taxonomy): Eukaryota > Metazoa > Echinodermata > Holothuroidea > Apodida > Chiridotidae > Chiridota > Chiridota heheva. The sequence goes on along the minus strand of JAIGNY010003255.1, from coordinate 51,736 downwards.
ACAGAAGTGGCACCTCCACGTCTTCAACAAAGAAGCGTAAAGATGAAGTAGTCGTCATCCATCTGACCAAGAAGGAGTACGCTAAGTTCAAGGTTAATGAATTATACTTTAACTTTATACTACGGCGATTTATATGGGAGATTCCCGCTCCCCGCCCTCCATCCCTACTCTCACCCCCAACATCTGAACATGCACACATCGCCTACAGATCATGTCCACACCAAAAAAGCTAAGCTTCCGGGGCTTCGCCCCCTGGGTTTTACACACATTACAGCAATTTTCTGCTATCAAAATTACGAAAACGTATACGGCTCCCAGAGTCCGGTGTAACCGACAGGCTCAGCCCCTATGCATGATTTGATACAATTTCAAACAATGTTTTGCTACCAAAATCACGAGAAGCGCAGGGCTTCGCCCCTATGTTTGACATAAATTTAAGCAATTTTCTGCTATCAAATTACAAGAAACGTAGGGTTCCGGGGATTCGGATCTTCTAGGCCTTCTTCCTAGATTTAACACAATTGTAGAAGAAATTTTTTTGCTATGAAAAGCGCAGGGCCCCCCACCCATCAGTTTAAACAATTTTCTGTTATCGTAATCACAAGAAATGCAGAACTTCCAGGGGCTTCGGCTTATCACCGCTACCAGGACTGCGCCTCTAGATTTGAAACCCTGATTTTAAGCAAGTTTTTGCTAACCAAAATAACGAGAAACGTAGGGCTTCACTTCACTCAGATTTGATACAATTTTAAAGCAATTTTTTGCACCCAAAACAACGAGAAACCGGATTTCCCGGGTCCCTATAACAACTGACTATAAGCAGATAAGGGAAATAATGACTTTACTACCATCAAATTTAATAAACTTGATGAATTTATCTAAACATTGCATACCAATGAGTGGCGTAGGAACGGGAGGGTGTGGACAAGGACAAGTACCATTCTTTCCAAATATTGAAGGTCTAACAAAGTGATTTCAGTCACCCTAGCATGTTTTCTTCTGGAAAATTTCAATTTTCAAAAATATCCTTAAATTGTTGTAAGTTTTATTTTCGTGAAATTTCTTTCAATTTTCGGAAGTTTGTTTCAGTTTTGTGAATTTCCATCAATTTTGGGAAATATTGTTCAATAATTCAGTTTTCTTCAATTTCAGGAAAATTTACTCCAATTTTCGGTAAATGTTGCCAAATTTTACCAGAAATTCAAAACACTTTACTCCCCCCCCACCTACCCTCCCAAAATTTACTCTAATTTTCGGTAAATGTTTGCAAATTTTACCAAGAGTTCAAAACACTTTACCCCACCCCCACCCCATCCTCCCCCCTCTTTCTTTTCCAAATAGTTGTCAAATTTTTTCCTACGCTGCTGACAAGTTAGATCTATGTATCCAAAATTTTACTCATATAAGCATTCTTATTTTACTTTGTATGTATTTTTTTAGGGGAGGGGGGTTGGGGGTTGGGGGTGAGAGGGGGGCTAATATGCCCTTGTCCTCAGTCAACATTACCCACCACTCTTCTTGTGGACAGCTCAAAGTCTTTCTTTCAATTTCTTTATTTAAAGCTCAATTACTTAAAATGACGTGAAAAAAGTATAAATTTGCTAGTAATTGATTGTGGTACGATTTGCTGCATGTGCGCTTCATTTTAAACAGATAAAAGAATAATGATAGAAGAAGAAAAAACTTAATAATAGTTGGTTCGTGTTGACAGAACTTATCGCAGATCACAAAAGAATCATTCCACACTCGTTATTGCAGATATCTTTATCAACTGTTATTGTTTGAGGGTGATAGCATATCTCCCATGTATAAAATGTTATTAGGTCATAGCTTTTAATCAAATTTGCATCTAATTCATATTCATATAACTGTGATGAGGCAGATTGTGCGATGGCGGGGAGAAAGAAGAAACCACCCTTCGCAAATGATTTTTTCCCAGCTTTTCCCTCTTAAAATCATATTAAGTTGTTAACATCGAAATAGCATTTATTAAATTCTTTCTTTTGATGTAGGCCAATGGTGGATTCCAAATGGTAGCGAAAGTCATCTCAGTTCAGGTTTCAGTTTTGACTACAAAACATGGTGACAATTGCTACATTTACATCAAAGGTAATGTTTCTTTTAAATTATTCTTACTGGTAAGCATACATACAGATCCAAATTTGGGAGTGATTTAACCTAAAATATTCCTTACAACATGTATATGGTCTAAATATCATTGTCAGAAAATAACCAAAGTTCCACCGAGAAGGTGTGTGTTTGTGTGGGAAGGGGAAGGAAGATTTTGGACCCATGCATCAAACTTCTTCCTGCATGGATGCTTTTATTTATGCAGAGTATTGGGGCAACTTACCTGAATGTGCCGTGTTTTTTTATCCGTGTAATGTAGTCTTGTCAGGTTCGTGAGTGTAGGGAGCGGATAACATTTCCGTGGTTAAAGTATCACCTCCCTAACCTGTACGGTGGGCTATTCCTTGTGGAACGTATACTTACATATCACATATTCACGTATGTGTCGAAAGCATGACCAGATCTTCATTCATAATTTAATTCCCAGACTGGAGAGGCATCAACATCTTATATTAAAACAAAAAATAACGTGACAGCTGGTTTTACAATATAGGCGCATATTTGTGGGTAGATCGGAGAGTGGTATGTGTGTATAGGGGTTTAGGGATATGGTTGTAGAACACCATCTTTATATTCCTACGTCACACATTTTTTTTTTAAGCAACATAAAAACTTAATTTCTTGATTTTCGATTAATCTTCTCTTCAGGATCCAGGCGGGATGTTTACTCTACCTCGTTCTTCCTGGCTCAAAAATGCTCCGCAAGCGTCATTCCAAAATTAGAAAATCATCGAGAGCACCATGACTCAACCACGTACTTGCAGGTGAAACAAAGAGGTCGCTATAGCTCCTGGTGATGAACTTTATATCAGAAATGGAAAAAGCTGTCAAGATTGAGAAAACACCCAGCCAAAAAAAAATCTTAATCATCCACATGTTGTTCAAATGATCAACGAACAACTTTAAGAAATCTCTTTAACCTCTTCAAAATATCATCATCGCATCAAGTTTATCATCAAAGAAAATTCCATTTGGATTTCTAAAACGTGATCACTGATCAATTTTATCACCAAGTGTGGGTGGATGTGTGTGTGGAGGAGGAGGGTGGGGACATTCAAATTACAAAACAAAGCAAGGCTGAGTTTAATTATTAATCTTTTGGCAGTATTTTGCATGAAAGTTTCTCTTGAACAAGGGCCCATTTAAATTCCTTTTAAAATCATCTCCAAACTTCAAAATTATCTTGCACCTTTAAAATTTCTTTAGGAAGTCAACGTAGCCATTATCATATTCTATAATATTGCAACAAGTTACAAAGTTAAAAGTCAGTTACATCTAGCAAATGTGGGTGTGTATGTCTGGACAAGAAGGGATTGAGGGGGAAGGGGAGGGGGGGGGGATCAAAAAAAAAAAGTAAGTGTGGGCTTCAATTATCAATCTATTGACAGTATTATTGGGCGAAAGCTGCTGTTAAAAAAGCCTCAAAATAAAATTACTTTTAAAATCACCTCCAAAATTTGAATTATTTTTAAAACGCCAATAAATTAATAAATTATCAGATTCCATAAATCTACAACAATTTAGCAGATAACAATATTTGTCCATGTGACCTTCAGACAAAATGCAAGTTTTTGCTTAAAGTTAAAACTATTTCCACGTAGAGCCTAAAGGCACTACGCCGCTTCGCAAAGATATTTATCTATGGAGGTGTTTCTCTTATCATGTGACCCATAAACTGCATCTTCCTACCTTTGCCTTTCACGCATTAGCATAAACCAATGCCATAGAGAACATACCATCACGATCTCTACTTACTAGCACTGGTTGTCTCAAATTATTTTGAATATCACACTTAAAATTCCAAATAAGATTACAAAACTTCAAAGTTTCATTAATCTGTTAATAAGCAATTCATCAATTTTCAAGTAAAGGTAGGCCTACTAACATGATTTCATGTGATTACAAAAATTAATCACTGGACAATGTTTGTCCATGTGACCTTCAGGCAAAAATAATTGTTTGCATAAAGTCCATATAGTCAAAGTTACTTTTGACACGCCGCTATCCCGCGGTTACACCAATACATCAGAGGTCACACCATCACGATCTCTACCTCAACCAACTGGCTGTCTAGGTTTTCAAAATTGGTAAAATTTTAGTCGTGTGGTATTGTGTCCACGAATCATATTTCTGAATAACAGATCAAGTAGTACGGGAGGACCATACAGCAAGGGATCGATCAGAAACCAGGATCGTTATGATGACATCATGCTCGCTCGTGTCTTCTATCAGTCTATGCGAAAGCTTTAGGGAAGGCCGCACACTTCAAACTGAAGTTTGCGTTAAAGATCAAAACTTCAGTCTCCCACAAGGTACGCCAATCAGATGTTATTATGATGGACCTCAGAAATAAGGAGGAGAGGTCGGCCCAAAACTGAAGTGGCACTAGATATTCGAGCCTTAGATGATGCACGGGATAGTTTAAGTAAGTTTTGTTAGAACTTTACATAGACCGTCTCTTTCAATACGATAAGGGCATTGAATTTAAACAATGAACTTGTCACGATATTCTTCAACGTTTGGGTGATCTCGTCATATTCATTACTTCTTTGGAAGTCAACATGAGCGAGGTACGTGTTCGACCTTGTATTTAAAGAAGTCAATAAACGTCAGGACATAAATGCAAATGTAAAGGAGCGCCATCAACACGTTGAAAAAGGAAACAAAGGCGTGCATGTGAAATCAATATTAACACCAGCAAAGGTGAGTTCTTGTTTTTAGCCACAAAGTAATCCGCTGAATCTCGAAAACGTAATAAAATGATTTTACTTTCCTGTAGCTGAAATCAAACATGTCATGTACACCAAAGCCATGATTAAGTATATAAACGAAAAAGAATGTGAAAAAAGACAAATACAATTTTAATACATAGTGATTCCTTTTGAGTCACTATGGTTTACTAACATTTGAAAACAGTGGTACGATGGAATTATATCCGTAATCCTGTATGAAGGTGTAAGATCAGATTGGTTCGATGTAGCAACAGCCGTAAAATAAGGATGTCCCATGTCAGGCTTCGTGTTTATTATTGCACTTGACTGAGTAATGCAACGAACTGTCAATGATCACAAGAATAATGCAAAAAGGCAATATGCTAGATCAATGAACGGACTAGAGGTGGATGATTCAGTGGATGATTTTACATACTTAGGAGCTACCCTTATTAAGGATGGCAGAACGCAAGTTGACACAAGGGAGAAGAATAGGTGAGGTTAGAAACACTTTCATCATCTTAAACAACTATGGAGATCAAACAATTACAGCTTAAGGACAAAATTGAATATATTTTAAACAAAGGTAATGTCTGTGCTTCTGCATGGATCATGCACATGAAAAAATATTGAAAGCGACAGTAAATAACGACTTGTATATACAGACAAAGATGGTACCGACAACCACAACAATTTGTAAAGAAGATGGAAGGATTGTATATATTGCACGGAGAGATGCAACCAATAATTTAAAGGTAGCTCCGACTAGAAACTAGATGGGCGAAGAAACCGAGGCAACATGGAAGCGATTGGTAGAAAAGGAGAAAATGGGGAGCTGGAATGAATCAAGTCAGTGATATGACACAAGGCAGAAAGAGGTGATCTCTATAATTAAGGCGTCAATCTCTACTTGATGAAAATGGAGCAATGAGTTAGTAAGTGATCACTTTTGGTTTTTACACCGCCATTTGCTGGTAAGAATCGACAACTCGTTGAACACAATTCACGGAATGCATATCAATATAGAAGTCAACCCACAGACTTATTCGTTGCGAACTATGGACTTTGAAGCTTGCGTGTGCATGTGGGTGAACGGCGCTGTAGAAAAAATATCAATATTCTAGAAAGACTTGTGACGATGTGATCGCCGCTGTCTACCATATAAATCTTTGACGTATATCTGCTATTGAACAATTTGAGCTGCGAATTTTATGTCTTGGTGGGAGTACTGCTTTACCCGAACTGCTTCCCAAACGAATGATTCATCATCAAGTATGCTGTCTTGAGGTCGCACGCCTATGAGAGATTTGTACTCATCGGTATAGCGTTGCTGCAATCAATCGCTTTTGTCCTAAAAAAAAACCCGTCTATAGTTGATATACTACACCTCGACGACGTGGAGTACCGTGTAGCTTATGTCCACGACTTTGAATAATTCGCAGCTCACCCATGTCTCTGGTCAGACTTCTTTGGTTTACTCATGTCGTTCGTTGGCATTAGCTGCCGCACAAATCCTCACAGAGCAGCTTTCCTTGACATCGGAATGGGAGTACGGGATGGTACAGGTCATGTGGAGGTATTACAGTTTGTTAGATTAGTCTTTCATTGATGCTCACATCTGAGGTGTTTTAAGTTTCTATTTTTTGGGATGACCTACGGGGATCTTCGTAAAATTGGTTGATCTACCGGTGGAAGCGAGCATATCAGTTTACCTGTTCTCCAATTTGTGAATAGTACAAAGGCACTGATGTCAAAGAAAATCACGGGATTCAACGATGGTTTTCGTCCCACTAATCTACTTTGTACCTACATCGTAGTGTATTTTGTACCATAATTTTATTCAAATTCGTAATAATTTTCGAGTAAGCGTTTACATTCATACTGTGTAGGTGAAAAGATTATTTCTCAATCTCAAACATGTCAGACTCCTGCAAACATGCACAGCTATTACTCCCTGGTCATCCAATCAGATCAAACCTGCAACCGATTTCATTTGTCGTAGCAACTATAGTTGAATTTACACCAGAATAGCCATGTAATAGACGTTACCGTATTTGTAGTAAATCTAAACTTGCTTATGGCCAATCCCCATTCCATGGGCATTAACAGTGAATACAAGCTCCCCATTTCCCTTAATTCCTGCCCATACGCCCAATCTGTTTCCAAGTGCGGTCTAACATCCAGTTTCTGCCAAGAGGTTACATTGTCATAGGTTTCTTGCGAGGATTCGATTCATATCCCAAACTCATGCCAACCCATCTCTTCTTAACATCAGTCTCCCATCACGATGTTGATGTCTTTCTCTGAGTATCTCTCGTTTTATCGAGTGTCTATCTGGTTTCGCTGATACCAAGCACGGTATGATTGTAAACATGCATACATTTCTTGAAGAACCTTACCCACCTCGTGCAGGGTTTCAATGAAATCGGTGTTTCTTTTCGACAGAATTGAGGGTTCTCAGCTTGTATGGTTTTTTAGATTATTCACGACTATTATCAAACACCATCATCCATCTCCCTCCTTTTCAATGGAAGTGATCTTATGTTAATTTGTTGCTGACGGTTGTGAAAGTGTATATTACGTGCAAGGGCGTAGGCCCTACGATCAACCCTCCTCCGACCATCCATTACGGAGTTAAAGGCATACAACTTTCAGTTTTTATTATCATCATACAGTCATATAGGCTTCGTATTTTCGCTGTTCTTTTCAGAGAGGAAAATAAAGTTTTTCAGACAAGGATGGACGGGAGAAGTTTGAGTTATGTTCAGGCAGATAGTGTTAGATTCGCGACCGAGAGCTCTAGGGTCTCAGATATTTAAGAAAAGGAAGCATTTGGCATAAATCACAGTAGAGGACATTGTGCGTTACCGCTTCTTATACTCGCGTACGTTTGCACCAAATTCGGGATGGTTTGAAACCGAGTTATCGAGATGGTTTGACGCTCCGTTCGAATTGGAATAGGGTCAAGTTAGCTCATTATCAGCGCTTATCCCCGTACAGCTTTTATTCAATGCTCTCGTGGGTGGAGCCTCTCGAAAAACGTACGTCTGAGTTACGTGGTTTTCTATACAACGTTTGCATCAGGATACCCACGTAAAGGAATTTTATGAAGTCTTTTTTTTTTTGTCGCCGAGCAAAACAACTTGGCTCGGTGCGACGAATGCGTTAGGCATGGTTGCGTTGATATAACGGTTCTCGGCTTATTACAGCGCCTGAACTATATCAGTTTAACGTGTATGGCAAGCCATATGGGACATAAAAGCATATTTTATGCGTGTATTAAATCGTATTTTATGCGTGTATTAAATCAAATATATACTTGTAGAAATTCTTAGCCAATAGGAGGGATTCTTTTAATACACACATTAAATCGAATATATGCATGTATTATATAAAATAATACATGTATTAAATTGAATTAATGCGTGTATTAAATCGAATTAATGTGTATTAATTCGATTTAATACACGCATTAAATGGATTGTTCTGTCCTTTAATCGAATTAATACACATTAATTTGATTTATTACATGTATATAATCGCTCTAATACTGCATCTATTCGATTTAATACATGTATTATTTCTATATAATACATGCATATATTAGATTTAATGTGTGTATTAAAAGAATCCCTTCTATTGGCTAAGAATTGATACATGTATATATTCGATTTAATACACGCATAAAATACGAAATAATACACGCATAGAATATGCATTTATGTCCCATATGGCTTGCCATAAACGTGGGTGTAGACTCCCGGTAAGTCTGGTACTGATGACATGCACATGTGCGTGTAACGTTTGTCGCTATTTATTTGTGTCGCCAGGATAGAAGTGCTTGTGTTTTGAATCTCTCACACAAACTTCATTTTGAGGTGGAAAGGCTTTCGCATCAGGAATACACGTGATGAATCCTGGCTTCTGGGTGAGTTGTTGGAAGTTAACTCGCTTACAACTAGCTCAGAATGATGAACTGTGGTCATGGTCTAAACGATCTAGATGTGATATCGATGGAAAAAATTAAAAATGATTTTGATAATATTTCAATTTTCCTACTTTTTTACAGTTTATTCATGTTTTAATCTGACAAACTTCTTTTTATTCCATTACGACGTAACATATTTCTAGCTAGAAATCGACAATTATGAAAAGGTATTCGGGCAGGGAGATGTCATTTTAAATGTCCTTGATCTGGGAGATACTAATATCCATGTAAACATTTTTTTACCTCGAAGCGTATGGTTCGTCGTTCGTTTCGTAAACTTTTTTAATCCAGCGGAGTCCCCGTCTCATTCGCCGACTCCTCTTCTCCAAATGCATCCTCTCCTAACGGGCTATAATTGTGGTCCGGTATTCAATCCACTGGTTCATTCATTATCAGATATAATAAATAGACATAATATAATACAAAGAAAACATCTACATCTTGATATCAAAATCAATTAATGGTATCAAGGGGAAAGATCTCAATGAAATCTTCTATCAATGGATAATCCTTCTTTTCCAGAACATGTTTAGCCCAAATAATTGCCGATTTTCCTTCCCGCTCCCCTTCCTATACACCCATCCCGCCTCCTCCCACACACACACGCCCCATTGGTTCATTCATGTTCAATAACGGACATTATAATGTCTTAATTTTCATCAAAATCAATTTATAATAGCATCTTCACCAAAATGTATTTATAGCATCAAGCAAACATATATCAATAAAGTGCGTTTTGTAGATAGTATTTTGTGCATTTGTTTCTTTTCGTGAGTTTATTGTTACGTAAGTTCATAATGGAACAGCAGAACAGTAATTATCGGGAAAGAGCTATACCCAAAGGCACGTAGGAAGCTAGGGAGAGAGTTGGGAGGGGCGGTTGACTGATTTCGGTTGGGAGGCAAAGTTGGGAAATTATTTTTTCTATAATATGTATATCATATTGTATTATATATTCCGCTACATATAGTTTACCTAGGAATTTTTTTCTTGCCTTCTGACCCCCACTGAATACACCTCTGCGCTCTTCTAAGTCCTGATTCAGTGAATTTCCATTTCATGGGTACATGCATTATTATATTTCATCGTCAAAAGCTTTCCGCTCATCTTCTCTTTTCTCCTTAAATAAAGGTAGCTAGCTAAATAAGTAGCTTGCATATGCCAATTTTTTAGGCTATGTTACTTCTTCAATACGTTAACAACAACAAAATCATAATAACAGGACTTGTCGTAATTATTTAAAAGAACACGAAGGTATTATATTTGATAAAAGGGTATTTTCTTTTTGCAAAGAGGTGGAGGAGGGCACGTCTGTTTATGACAAGGGGCTGGGAGTGCATCGCAAGTTCGCTCAAGGCCCCATTTCAAACATGTACCAATGAAATTTGGAGGTGGCTCGCACATCATAGCAAAAATTATAAACGGGGGAAAATAAAGGTTGGCAGATAGAAATGCCCCGCTTTTTTAAGTATGAAAAAGTTTAATGTAGGGTTGTTTGGCCACAGCGTAACTTTTGAGAAAGATGTGGGGCACGCACCCACAGTGTCCCCCGGTTCCAGTAATTCAGTGTTAAAATATGCTTACATGGGTAGTTCTAAATTCTGAACAATTTGTTCCTTAATAATATGAATTTAAAAAGGGCATCTCCTGCCTTGTCTTTCCCCTTTCTCAATGGCAAGAGGTGGAGTGGCCGACATTGCTGCATGTTGTGCAACAGTACGTAACCAATAATTAACAAAAGAAAATATGTTATAAGCCATATAAATAGGAAAAGTTTAAAAATTGACCATTTTAGAGTATTTCAAATTTTAGAGCCTTATCATAATAATTTTTGCAAATTGTATTGTAATTGTGCAACATCATACTAAGAAAACCTTATATGTTAACCTATTGTTTTTCAATTCTTCACCACCTTTCTTTGAAAAGAAGCAGTTGAATATGACCAAGACATTTTGGGCCCCATCTCCATCTATCAAAATTCAGCAGGAGCAAAAAGTCTATTGATTTTAGTGACTGAAATTTAGGACATAATTTCTCATGAATTATGTTAAAGACTGTCAAAAGCTTTTCTTCTTTTGCATTCTTTTGTTTTTTTGCATCTTAGCATGATTTTGTTGTTTTGACTTTTGACTTCCCCTCTCTCTCTCTCTCACACACACACATACATACATACATACATACATACATACATACATACATACATGCATGCATGCATACATACAAATACATACATACATACATACATACATACATACATATATACACACACACACATTTCCAAAAAGTGGCGGCATAGCTAAGGTACCTCCATCGGCTACTGTGTAATAATCCGATCGTATCTACCATTTTCAAGATCGTGTAAAAGGTCTTTTGGTTGAAGCATCGATCCAACTCAGCAAGAAGTAGATCCAAAGTAATGCTACCTGAGGTAATGCTACCTGAGGTATTGCTACCTGAGGTATTCTTCAACAGAGAATAAACTTGAACTCTTGAAGTGATTTCTGCGTTAAATAGATTATTATTACTGTTTTCCTACAAAAACCCTTTTTATCTGTGTCTTGTATGTTTGTAGGTCTATGGTCTTCTGAATGAGAATGAATAAATTTGTTCCAGTAATTTGATTTTTCGAATCAAAAAATCAGGAGGCAGACTGCCCCCCCCCCTTCCCCTCCTCCGAAAAAGAAGAAGAAGATTTGGGCAAGATGTGTGTCAATATTTGGGCAAAACTGCATAATCCTTTAAAAGTTATACATTATGAGAATGGCTGAGAATGGATTTCATGCATTTACTCCAGAATACTAGGAGTGAAGTTTAAAGTTCACCTTAATTTTCAAAATGAAAGAAAAAGGCAATAGGTTGGTTTTCCCGAATATTTTCCTAAATAATATGAATAAATTTGGGCAGACAGTAAAATTTCCCGATTTTTTTTGCGAAGGTTTGAGAGAAAAATTGGTTAATTTGCTCGAATCTTTTCTGAATGATTTTTTGTTGGCGCGTTTGTGGATAAATAAGTTTGCCCGAATCTTTTCCGAAAACGAAGAATGCAGGTAAATTTGGGGCAGAACACTAATTTACTTACAGCTATTTCAAACGAATGTAGGCCTATACATATTGGCAGACAAGTAAAATCAATTCTGAATCTTTATTTCGAAAGAATGTGGTTCAATTTAGAAAGTAAAAATGAAATTGTCCAAACGTTTTATACCAAAACTTACTTAATGAATAGATTATATTTGAGAATTTTCCTTGACAAATTTGAATAATTTGGGGCAATAAGTTATTTTATCCTAATTAAAAAAAAAAAAACGTTGCAGTAATATCCCTGAATCTTTTTCGGGCGATACACGAATGTAGACAAATTAGGGCATAGTACAGTAACTATAGCTTCATCATCTTCACTTCACAAAGTTTGCTGATTTTAATTTGGGGCACAGAGTAAATTTGCCTTGGAAATGCCTTGGAGCTGCTCGGATGTCACAGTAAATTTAAATAAAGAGCTAAATTTGTTGGAAACTTGGTCGGTAAGTTTTCTTTAATTTTTGAGAAAATTTCTTCAATGTTTGTGATATATCTCTTTCAATTTTTAAAAAATTTCTTTCATTTTGGAAATAATTTGTCTTCGGTTTTCAAAAAAACATCACTTATCGGGAAATGTCCAAATTTCTTGTTGATATTTTCCTAATCAAAAAAAAAACCTTTCAGGGAATGCCTTTTTCTCTGCCAGTCTGCTCCCCGATTTTAAGACTGCACACTTGTCCCAATATTTCATTAATCATGACAAAACTGCTCATAAAACACTTTATCATGCACATCATGCATGTTTTGGTTTGACTTCGCCCCCAGACATTTCATCTTGGCTACGCCCCTGCTCCGCTCCCCACCCCCAATAATGCAGGTCCAACATATTGATATTGAAGACGCAGGTTTCAATGCATCTTATCTTGTTTTCATCTTCGTGAAGTTTTCTTCAATTTTCGGGAATCTCCTTCAATTTTTGTAAAATTATGATCAAATTTTCGTGAAATCCACTTCAATTTTCCGAAAATTTCCTTCAATTTTCGTGAAGTTTGTGTCAATTTTAGCAAAAGTTTACTTCAATTTTCGCAAAAGTTTACTTCAATTTTCGCAAAAGTTTACTTCAATTTTTGGGAAAGATTTGTCAATTTTCGAGAATTTTTTTTCAATATTCGGGAAATCGCTTTCAATTTTTGTAAAAAAAAATCATTTTCGTAAAATTTGGCTAAATTTTCGTGAAGTTTGTTTCAATTTTCGTGAAATTTCCCTGATTTTGAGGAAATCTTTAATTTTTATTAAATTACGTTCATTTTTCGGAAATTTACTTCAATTTTTGGGTAATTCAATTCATTTATATTTGCCATATTATCAACTTACACATGCATAGCACAAACACTATATTTGCCATATCACTAACTTACACATACATAGCACAAATATTATTATTGCCATATCACTAACTTACACATACATAGCACAGATACTATATTTGCTGTATCACTTACTTACACATACATAGCACATATACCATATTTGCCATATTACTAACTTACACATACATAGCACATATACTATATTTGCCATATTACTAACTTACACATACATAGCACAGATACTATATTTGCCATATCACTAACTTACACATACATAGCATATATACAATATTTGCCATATAACTAACTTACACATACATAACACATATACTATATTTGCCATACCACTAACTTACACATACATAGCATAGATATTATCTTTTCCACATCACTAACTTACACATACATAACACAAATACTATATTTGCCATATCACTTACCTACACATACATGGCACAGAAACTATATTTGCCATATCACTAACTTACACATACATAGCACAGATACTATATTTGCCATATCACTAACTTACACATACATAACACATATACTATATTTGCCACATCACTAACTTACACATACATAGCACAGATACTATATTTGCCATACCACTAACTTACACATACAAAGCATAGATATAATCTTTTCCACATTACTAACCCACACATGCATAACACAAATACTATATTTGCCATATCACTAACCTACACATACATGGCACATATACTATGTTTGCCATATCACTAACTTACACATACAAAGCACAGATACTATATTTGCCATATCACTAAGTTACACATACAAAGCACAGATACTATATTTGCCATATCACTAAGTTACACATACAAAGCACAGATACTATATTTGCCATATCACTAACCCACACATGCATAACACAAATACTATATTTGCCATATCACTAACTTACACATACACAGCATATATACAATATTTGCCATATCACTAACTTACACATACATAGCATATATACAATATTTGCCATACACAGCACAGATACACAAATTTGTTCAGAAATATTGGAAGCTCGATAAGCCACAACTCGGAAAGATTTTCAATTATTTTAACTCGGTTTTATCCAGAATGCAATGCTCTTCCTTATTATACGTGTTGTAGCTTCCGCTTTATCTTTATTTTAAAGTAATTTCCTTAGAATTAATAGGGTTGTCGGGGTGTTGAAGGAAGTCCTCACTGATATAAATAACATTACATCACCTTCTTTTGTCCTTCTTTTTTGGAGGATTTTCTATTATACATAAGATTATAGTAGAGATTGATAATTGGCTATTGAGTATTATTAACATTTTTCACTTGAATGCCTTTGTGTGTTAAGACTTTCCTCAGTTAATAACAATAAACAATGAAATATGAACTTCTTCTTAGACCTGTTAAGCATGTGAATGTTTTTTCATTATTTCATTTTTTCCTGGAGTACAACATGGATTCAAACGTGAGTTTGAAATCATCAGTTTTGGATCATAATGCCATTGGCGCTCGACGTGTATTATCGTGGTCAAGTGCCCCAATAACTCAAAAGTGCAACAGAAAAAAAAAGCATTACTTTTACACGCACGAAGAACGACGAATAGTTTGCTAAAGAGGTGCAGTGGTTCACTGCATGGTAAAGGAGTCATGCTTGCATGCGAAAAGTACCAACACCGGGTTGGACTCCCGACGCAAGCCCTGCATTGCGTTCTTGTTCAAGGCACTTTGCTTGCTTTAGTCCACCCATCTGCAAAAAACGAGTACCAGCACTACTGGGGAATTAACATGCGATAGCCTGGCGTCCCGTCCTGGGGAGCCATATGCCCTCACCCTCTTGCGCCATAGATATGGTCGGGCATATTGCCTGGATATGGTCGGACATATTGCCGGGGATATGGTTGGGCATATTGCCGGGGATATGGTTGGGCATACTGCCGAGGATATGGTCGGTCATATTGCCGGGGATATGGTCTGGAATATTGCCGGGCATATTTCCGGGGATATAGTCGGGCATATTGCCAGGGATATGGTCGGGCATATTGCCAGGGATATAGTCGGGCATATTGCCAAGGATATGGTCGGGCATATTGCCGGGGATATGGTTGGACCTATTGCCGGAGATATGGTCCTAATGGCTCGGATGGATTTAACCATCTTTTTCTATGTCTTTCAAAGAGATTTTCAGTGAATTGAGGGACAGAGGAATCTACGGACTCCAGAATAACAGTAACTCTTTTGTCGAACGAGTTATACTTGAAGAGCAAAGTCTCTGTTGTTTCCATGAATGATTTTCCACAACGGATAGCTAAGCATTGGCGACGGTCATTATTGATCAGTATTTGAATAATGTTTAAGTAAAGCGTTTCCATATAGCCAGATAGCGTACACACGCAAATTTGTGTGCTGTCAAATAAGACAAAAAAAATCAAATTTAGAATGTGTATCAAAAGACCTCTAAACTCTAGTATCCTTTTACCCCCGTTGTAAAATATATAAAAAGTACATCAATAAAACTGGTATGTAAGGGAACGAGGACTATTCTGTCAAAAATATATAAAAAGCAAGCCAGCGAAGAGGAGTAATCGAATTACGGCCGTCATGAAAAAACATTAGGAACGAACTTTCATTTCTGTTGTCGTCATGATATAGTGTAAATATAAGCCGTACAAACACACAAATGGTGGCCACCCTTTCGTACTTGTTGTTTCATTGCCATGCAAGGATTATGGAATAAGACAGGCTAGACTATTGCATAATAATGGATACAAGAGCAATTACGGCGGTCGGGTAAGAAATCAAAGGTAGAAAGAATGCGACGTACCGACGTTTAGCAAGAATAGGATTATATCTGATGTCGTATAAATAGGGATGAGTACGACATTAACACATCGTTATTTAATAGAAGAATATTGTACGTCCTGAAGGAGCTCTAGGGCAAAAAGCGAGGGCGTCTGTTTTTTCTAAGTCAAGAGATTTTGAAATACAACAGCCTTCATTTAGTTAATTATGATATGCGAGTCGTTGGAAAATAAAAACCCTAACTTTCCGGTCACTAAATGCTTTAAAGTAGTCCGTGAATTTCTATTCACTGACTACTTTAAAGCATTTGTTTTGGGTATTTCCTTTAAGGTGGGTATTTCCTTTAAAGTAGTCAGTGAATAGAACGTGGGTATCTCCTTTAAAGTGATTAGCGAATAGAACGTGGGTGTCTCCTTTAAAGTAGTCAATGAACAGAACGTGGGTACCTCCTTTAAAGTAGTCAGTAAATAAGCGTGGGTATCTCCTTTAGAGTAGTCAGCGAATAGAACGTGGGTATCTCCTTTAAAGTAGTCAGTAAATAGAACGTGGGTATCTCCTTTAAAGTAGTCAGTGAATAGATCGTGGTTATTTCCTTTAAAGTAGTCAGTGAACAGAACGTGGGTACCTCCTTTAAAGTGGTCAGTGAATAAGCGTGGGTATCTCCTTTAAAGTAGTCAGCGAATAGAACGTGGGTATCTTCTTTAAAGTAGTCAGTGAATAGAACGTGGGTATCTCCTTTAAAGTAGTCAGTGAATAGAACGTGGGTATCTCTTTTAAAGTAGTCAGTGAATGGAAGGTGGATATCTCCTTTAAAGTAGTCATTGAATAGAACGTGGGTATCTCCTTTAAAGTAGTCATTGAATAGAACGTGGGTATCTCCTTTAAAGTAGTCATTGAATAGAACGTGGGTATAAAGGAAGGGACGTATCACTGTTGTCACATATACATGGAAATGAAATAACATATAGTCGTCTTTTAGAATATCAATGATTATCTTTATTCTACGCATCTGTTATTTTGAAACCGTACATTCTACTTTTTTGTTGTTTTTCAATTACAAAAGGAAAAGTGAATTAATGAAAAGGCGGGCGGGGAAGTTCAGCATGCTTACCCTTTCTTCGTTTCATTAAACTTTTGCTTTATAATTACTTTAATCACAGCGTAGAAGCCTGATTAAGTCAGTATCATTAACTTCCTACCTTTCTTTTTACATCTGCATGATGATATTGATGTGTAACCGTATGGAACGGGAGGGCAATGGGAAAATCCCCCACACCACCGTTTCGAAAAATCGACATTTTTTGGGGCAGCAGCAGCGTTTTTCGGGCAGAATGGTGAATTGACAAAAAAAAAAAAAAACAGTTTTTGTTGTTGTACCGAAGTCATCCATTTGGTGTTCTATATTTTCAAAATTTCTTACTTTCATTTTCTACATGATTATAGCATTTTGAATATAAGGAGTATATTCGTATATTGATTCCAAAATGCTGATTACTGGTATAAAATTTTCAACAAAATGCAACAATTGAGCAATTTAACCCCATCTCAGAATTCAGGCAATCGCTTTATTTTCAGCCAAAAGTCGTCTTGCTCCTCCATAGAAGCACGTGCCCTTCCATATAAGCACGTGCCACTCCATATAAGCACGTGCCCCTCCATATAAGCACGTGCCCCTCCATGTAAGCACGTGCCCCTCCATATAAACACGTGCCCCTCCATATAAGCACGTGCTGATACGCCTACGTACGTGATGCTTCTAGCGAAGCATGTAATTTTAAATAATAATATTTGTATACAAAAACTATAAAGTGTTTCAATTGTTTGAGAAAAATGTTTTCTCATTTTTATTTTTCATTTTATTAATATGTCTATTTCAATTATTTATGTTGCAACATAACAGGCATCTGCTTGATAACTTATAAGACAAATGGCCTACTCCTGTAATTTTGTTTGTACAGTTGATTGGCCTACAGTACATTCGAAAGCTTTTAAGCAAATTTTTACTTGCAAAAGCCATTATATGCATTTAGTTTGGTTACAGTGTTTTATGAAGGAACCATATTCGAAGGCTACGATGAAAACATACAAACTATACATAGAAGAGTTACAACCTTAAAAAAATGAAAAGTGTAAATGCTAAATAAATTAATTCATCAGTTTATACTCAAACTAAAATTTGACGTATCGTAAATACAGAGAGAAAAATAGAACCCGTTACAAAAAAAATGCAGTTGCTATTTATATATGTTTAAATAACAGAAAGCATTTTGTAAACCTTACTGATTCGGATGCATAATTTTACTGGGCTTTCCAGTCTACTTAGACCTATATAGTAAGTGTAGGGCATGAAATGACTACATTTAGATAAAACGAGAGAGATCTGGAATATCATTGTTGGAAAAAATCACATATACAGCTAGCGCAGTGCAATGTGAAGCATTTGCATACATTAGTTGAACACTAGCTCTTACAAATTCTAAAAGCAGGAATTTGGCTTATAATATTTTTGCACTAATGTGTATAGTCTTTTCAAATATTACTGCAGTATATCAGCTATATACAGTGAGGTAATAAATATTTTCGCTTCATTTTAGAAACTAGTACTTCTTATTTCGTCTAAACTTACGAGTAATAACCAAACATATAAACTTAGTCAGTTTCAAGCTTTTATATATGTGCGTTGTTTCAGGTGTGTGTAAGAAACATTTTGGAAATATCATTTCAGAGTACATGTTAGATATAATTTCATCAATTTCAGATATAAATTAAACGCAAAATTAATTCAAGATTTGGGACAATAAATTTCAATGTAAAAATTGTTCTTCGGGATTTCTCAGTGAATTAATATAGTGATTCGTATTACACTTTATAACCTACGCAATAGAAACCATAATTTGATTATAAAATCATTGTATATGGATCGTTTTAAGATTTAGAGGTCATGAATAATTTTAGATATAAATAAAACGCAACATTAAGCCAAGATTTGGGACAATAAATTTCTATGTAAAAATTGTTCTTCGGGATTTCTCGGTGAAATAATATAGTGACTTTATGACCTACGCAATAGAAACCATGATTTGATTATGAAATTATTGTACATGGATCATTTTTTAAGATTAAGAGGTCATGAATAATTCAAAGTGAAGTAGATTAGGACTTACATTTTATTTCCACTTTATCTTATTCATGCACAATTTGCGTTTGACTGTTCGTACACTGCATTGTATATCATTTCGGGACCAGTTTTTTCATTTAATTCGTGCACATCAAGCGCACCAATGAATGAATATTCAGCAAAACCCGTGCTCTGTAGAGATTGGTCTGGCTCTGGCTCATTTATTGCCGAATAATAATGTATTTCTTTAGCGTTATTACCAACAGTATTGTTTATGTCACAATTCGGAGAATTTTGTTGGGTAATTACTCCTCTGTTTATTTCCAATAGCCACTTTCTATATGTTACAGCACAACACAGAGTTACAACTGTCAAAATAAGGACCACCCCAATGACTATTAGTGCTGTGAAGCCGGAAATGGTATTCACAGCCATTTCACCCAGGTTCGTAGCAAATTTATTAGTTGCTGATGTCAACACTGAACGTGTGGTTTGATTAAGGAATCTGCTAGTTTCTAACCATGTAGTTAAAGACATCACCGTGGTTTTTCCAGAAGAATTAGTCTTTGTAAAGCCTTTAGTTTGTAACCATGTAGTGTCATACATCACCGTATTGTTTGTATACTGATCAATTTTTGATGACTCTTTAGTTTGTAACCATGTATAGAAAGACATCACAGTAGTCTTTCCAAAAGGATTAGTCTTTGTTGATCCTATATCTTTATGCATATAGTTTTGTGTTGACAATGACGTAGCAATATCATTACTATCGGCGGAAGAAAAAATACTCGACCCATTTTTAAACAAACCTCGCTTAGCTACGCACGTAATATTAAGATATTTCAATTCCGTTCCATTAAGAACAAGTGTAGAATTCCCAAAACCGCTCGAAATATCTACAAATGGGATTGTTTCATTGTATTCATCAAAGCTATGCCAAGAGGTGTGCGTGTCGGTAGATACGTTGATGAACCAAGTAAAGTTATCTGCCTCTGGCGTTGAAGAACAAATAAATTTCAATCCCTGATTAGCTAGTATTTGTGTCAGCGTTACAAAGAGATTTGTTCTAATTTCGATCATTTCAAATGTGCACAACTTCCTGCCCACTATTCCATTTCCACTACTAGTATGACACGAAGCTGACACAGATAATGCGTTTTCTGTCAATTGATGCTCCATGGAGGAATGAGTCGTCTTTCTTCCGAGACAGCTTAACTTAACATTCTCGCCGATCAATGCAATCTTTCCGCAGCCACACAAGCAAGTTGGTGCCATCCTATATAAATCGCCGCGAAACTTGACATGCAATAAAGCAGATATTGTTACATTTATTGTATACACTGCTTTGCATGTAAATGAGATGCTCTCTGAATCGTTTCCTCTAATTCTGTATGACAGCGTAGCATAATCTATTCCAACCAGTGTATAATTGCTGGATACATTGATCCTATCTTTAAAAATGACAAATGATTTCAACTCCAATCCTTTTAAACTTGCTTTACAGTACAGAGTGAAATCACTATTTGTAGGAGAAATATACCTGTCAATCCCATAAGTATACCCGGTTACTGTTCCCAAATTAACATCGGGAATGCACTTAGTTAAATAAGATAACTGACAGAGTAGAGCAATACGCAGGAAAAACATCTCTGGGAGTGATTTCATCAAAGGTTTCACTACAAATCTAATCACCAGCACAAAGATTGTTGTTCATCAAACCACATCGTAATCCGTTAGAAATTATTCCAAATAATCATATAGCTTGTTGCTTAAACAATATGCTAGTCAAATAACTGATAATTGCCATCATATCATTTTTAAAGCAAAATAATCCTATCCTACACTTGAACAACATTTGGCGTGAAAGAGTAATTGATTAATCCTATTTGGCAACATTGACACTGTTTCTTTATACTCTCGATTGTTGCAGTTGAATTACACCTATATGAGCAAAGGACAAGGATGTGATGGCGAGATTTTTTGTGTAACAGACCTAAATGAAAAGATTGAGATTTAAATTTGAAACTAAAGATAAGAGTGTGTTTTATATTTGGTTTCCAGCATAGCGTTCTTTTCAGGTTGGCATTTATTTATCTTGGCACATTTCTGATGTATCGACGGTTAGAGCTTTCTACATTTGACTCATATTATCAACCCATTTATAAGTTTAATGCAATAGAACATAATATTCCGAATCATACTTTTACGTACACGGACACACGTATTAACAGAGGTTGATCTCCTTCCTCTCGCCACATGGGCTCAACGTGGCGAGAAGTCAGAGGCGTAGCCTTGGACACCTTTTTATAAGTAATGTTATCAAGTACGCTGGATACGCCGACTCTACTGTAACCCTTGTTATAGGGTACAAGGAAGGGGAAATGCCCTTCGAGTAAAATTGTCTTCAAAGAGTTAAAAAATACTTTTGGACTCTTACTTTTTCCCTTGGTCATGGTCAGTTGGTATAAACTGTTTGAAGTTCTATTGACAGGTTTCTTTTCTCCTGCGTACCGAAAAGAGCAAAATTATGAGTGTAAGCAAATCGTTGAAGTTAAATAATAGTATGAAGTTTTCATTATATTAAAAAATTGGATGTACAGGAAAACGCTTCAAAATTATTATTTCTTATTTTATACTTCTTCCCTTACTCTGAGACTTTGAAAAAGTTCAAAATGGATTATTTAAGTTGAGGTTGTTTGGGGGTATGGTGATAATCAAATCTTCTTCATTAGATTTATCTTACATTTTACAAATAGAATTGACATAGGGCTCAAAACCAATAGATTTTCATAAAAATAAAGCCTATGTTTCGTTCATAGAGTAACACAAACACTTCCATATTTACCCATATTTGCATACAAATCTTCAAATAACTGTAAAATGAGTGTTTCACCGAGTTTGATAAAATATTTTGCTTTCTTTGTATTCCTTGGTGGATTTTAAATCAATTTGGATAATGTTGCCTACATTCCTGTAAAGTTACAGGTATTTCCGAATTGTTCTCACCATTGTATGAATAAAGTGAATACTGGAAAGCAAGGATTTGTATACTTTGTATACTATATCCCTGTCGAAAGTGTTCTTACTCTCTTTAGGCATCCATGGCAATATAATCAGCTTCCACTTGTTATGCAACAGACCATACTGTGTTAGATTTGAGAGTCGGTGGTTTGGCGAGAGTGAGTTAGGTATGCATTTCCAGGGATCAACAACTGATATAGGCTGGGAAGGTAATTAACAGTGTGGATGAGTAGACTTCCTATAGCCACTTACTTATCACCATAAACCTAGCTTTTTTTCTCTCATTTTGTCTGGCACGGTATTAATTTTTTAATTCTTAAATTGAAATTTGGGCGTTGTATAATGTACAAAACTGAGGTGCAGGAATGTTATTAAAATGTGAACAATGCAAAAGTGTGATATCATTTCCTGTTTTCAGGATAGAAGACTTGAATTATGAGGAAATTATATTTTCATTAGTATATAATCAAGACTGAAATTTCATTTTCAACATAAAAAGTTAACAAAAATATTTCAGTAATATAATATTTAAACAAAATTTGATAAATTCATCCCAAAATGATACAATTTTCACTTATTTTATAACAAAATAAAACGAAATGAAATTATAATGCGATAAACTTATTATACCGACATTATGCCGTTATTGACAGATTAATATGGATTTATAGCATGGTTGATATTGAAGTTAATCCTAAGAAATGGTTCAGTTGCAGCTCTGCTGCAAAAATGAGAAGTTGCTGTACAAGTGAATAGTTTTGTATAATTTGTAGCTAAATGTGTCATGCTTGAAATAAACCCCTGTACATTTTTGTATTCCCAAATTGCAATATTCTAGTATACATTATAGTAAGTATTTAATTTTCACTAAGAATTGTGAACATTTAAAATGTTTGTTTAATTTCGTAGTTACTTTCCACCTATGGAATAGCTACTTCTTGTTGCGCCTATCAGGAATTTCATTCAAGAGTTACTATATAGAGTACCATAAAGTTATAACATTTGAAATAATAGTTATATTTTATCAAAAGAAAGTAATATACTACATGTACATGCAATATAGTAGTAAATAAACATGCTATTGGTTTCAAATACAGATATTGTCACTTTAGAGTAAAATCGTGTGGAGGATTTTGATTGGGGTTGCATGCAGGGGTATGTATTGTCAAATATTGAGTAAAGTTAATAATACTGAGGGTAAATATGCTGTATACTGTGTATGTGCTGTTCATGTTGCAGTAACCAGTTTATTTTAAATTAAAATTTATTCAGGATTTCTATTCAACAAAGATGTACTATGCTTGTATAAGCAACATAAATACTCTGAGGGCTAGATTATATAATTACCTATAGTGCTGGTTATGGGTAACAGGAAACATGTTTTTGCATATCTGGCTGAAGCTACACCAGTGTGAGAAATATTATAAAGATGGAAGTTGCACCGTGTAAAATGCTTGAATTATTCTGGTTTGTCAGTTTTTAGAATCACTAATAAAAGCTGACAAACCTGTCAAAGCTGCAATGTGGCCAGGGTCAAAACACGGATGCTGTTCTTGTCACTAGCAACACATTGATGTAGTATTCCTCTGTATGTCAACAAGTTTCTATAAAGAAATGAAGATGAAAGCTGCTCTTTTATAGATTTTATTTTATATATGTGTGTCTTAAAGGCCATCTATCGTGATAAAAATGTGACTGCGTACATTTTATTCCCAAATGACAGTAATTGGCCTATGAACGTTAGTGCACATTGTACCATTGTGTTTCGACCAATCAAAACACACGAATTTAATTCAAATTACCTCGTGCATTAGTGACGATAATTGGCCTTTAAGTCAAATTCGTACAATGAAGTCTTTGAAGATATAAAATGGGGCAAATGCATCAAACTTAAAGTGGACTTCAAGGAATGTACCTGTATAAGGTTTTTTGATACTGAAAGGTTCATGAATGAATAAGAAAATAGATAAATCAAATTTAGGCTGTCGACCGACTTTCAAGATGAAATTGTCAACCGTCAAGATTATACTAAGATTTTAAAAAAACCCAGTAATAATGACACTTGATTAATGAACAATTAAATCTAAAAGCAGGCATGCAGGTAAGTTTTCAAGTAGCATGGAGTAAAAGTGTTTATCAGTATTATATTTTTAAGCCCTAACTTTTATTTTCAGGATAATCAAATGGGAAACTTGCAAATATTTCATTTTGGCCTTTCAACTTAAGAGCAAATTGATTTTGATTTTGATGATTTGTAATGACCATTGATCATGATTGATCGGTTATATATAAAGTCTTGCACGCATTCAATATCTTGATCAATGGTTGTGATAAAAATATTTAAGTAATTACTTTCCTTATGCTTTTAGGAATTTTTCTATTTTACTTGGAAATTGGTTGTAAGACTTGAGGTGTCCATTCCCATTTACGTTGACTTTAATTTACTTTTAGCTTTAGGCTTCGGTAAAATTGAAAATACCTACCATATTTTCTTGACAATGTCTGACCAATCCATTCCAAAATTTGTATCAACAACCATGTGTATTGTTGTAGTTTTTCTGAAAATCTGTTGGAAACTGAAAATTTGTTGGAAAATGAAATTAAATGCATTACATAATTTAAGTAAATAGCCATGTCTACATGTTGTGGTAAAGGCATGTAAGATCAACTCTGTAGCAAGAAGGAGTTGTATGCAGAATTTTTATTCTATTAAGGTGATAATGATATTTACAATTCCCCAAGAGATTACACACACTATAAACGTCACTGCATAGTCCTCCATATATGGCACAAAATATAAAAGAAAGCGCATTCAATGTAAGGGATACAAAATACCACTCCATTGACTCATTTGGGAATTGTAAGCAATTTTGGTATTTCGAGATTATTTTCAGAGTATATCATTCTTTCTGATAATAAATACAGATGTGAAATGCTTTATTGGTTCAGATCGTTTCTGTATATTTTTGGATCTGGTGAAGTAATACTCTTACAGATAATGCAATATTCTTTCACTGACCCCGAATCTCATAAACATTGTGCATTTTTGTCAATTGAGGCCTAAAATGAACGGTAATTCGAAAGTTGTTTACAGTAGTAATATGTTTCTAATGCTAGTTGCGCAGACTTAACGTGTTCCTGATGGGAGGAGCTGTATATTGTATCTTATACAATCATGTGCCGCGGAGCAGTATTTCAAGTGGGAGGAGGGGGTGCACACACGTTTCAAACAACTGCTCTGAAAGACGGAAATGCAAAATCTAATGTCAAATGCTAAGTCAGTGAATTTGTAAATAGCTGATCTCCTCGGTTCCTTTGTAACTTAACCTAGGGACGTAGCCAGGGGGAGCGATGGAAGCGGAGGAAAGTCGACAAAAGAGACACTAAACAAGCAGTAGAAGTAAATTGAATGAATTTTGGCAAAAGTTCCCAAAAATTGTCTGAAAAGGAAGAGAATTACCATATTTTGTCCGAAAATGAAGAGAAATTCCCGAATATTTAAGGGAATTTACCGAAAATGAAGGAAATTTCCCCAAAATTGAAGAAAACTTTCCAAAAAATGAAAGGAATTTTCCGAAAATAAAGGGAATTTTCCGAAAACTAAAGAAAATTTTCCAAAAATGAAGGAAATTTCCAGCAACTTACTTTATCAGTGCAAATTTGTAGGATGTAAGACAAATTTTCCCGAAGAAAATTTTCATTTTCCTTATAAACGACAGGGATGTAGCCAGGGGGATCAATGGGAGCTGTCACTTCCTCCTTTAGTGACTTAATGAATAACTGTAACATTTTGATTATGGAATGTACTGATGTATCGGTTCGGTTTTTGATATTTTATTGCCAATTATATGAAACCTTTGATTGCTTTTCCGATAAATTCAGTCAATTTACATGGGTCGCTTCCCCTTCATATTTCAAGCTACGTCCCTGGCTCAACCCCCTCCCATCAAAGAAGAAGATAATAAAGAAAAAGAAGAAGATAGTAAAATATCGCCCAAATTTGGTGATGATTTTGTTTATACTGTCATCTGGTCATATAGATTAATACAAAAATCGGGTAAATTTCTTCATTTTCTTTCATTTTGGGCAGTTCTTTTTAATTTTAAGGAAATTTTCTTCAATTTTCGGGTAATCTTATTCAATTTTTTTAATTTTGGGGCAGTTCTTTTTAATTTGGGGGAATTTTTTTTCAAATTTCGGGATATTTGTTTTCAATTTTCTGCAAATTATTTTAATTTATTCCATTTTGTGTAATATTTTCTTCCACTATTCAAAGCGGTTTTAATAGCCCTCGGAGATAATATATTTGTCATATTTTTTTATTTTTTTATACTGATCTTGAACTGATCAGACCTGGTCCTGACAACTCTTCCATTTCGTCTTTAAGTCCACACGACAAAGTCCCGTTAGGGATTTTCCTGTTTCCCATTTTCAAATTTGAAGGATACAATTTGTCCATGAAGATTGATATCGAAGTTGAATGAAATTTAAAAAACAAAATAATTTTCACCAAATTTATGGAGATAATTTATCAATCTTCAAAAGGGGTCCACAGCGAGGCTGGAGTGCCCCGAATCGTGATTAGTAAAAATCATCCTGCAATATTTTATTTGATTTTTTCTAATTATCAGTTTCAGTGGACATAATCAGTTTTCTGGTGTTCATATTTTCTTGCAACATTATGTTCAAATTTTCTTGCAACAGTAGTTGTTGCCAAATTGCAGGTCATCCTTCTTTTGATTTGCGAAAAAGCAAGTGCCCCTCCCCTAGTACGAATCTTCATACTCATTCGCTCTAAATCTCTGCTTTACCCGTCCCCCTGCTCCGCGGCCCATTACAATGGAATATTCGTCTGTATTAGATGCAGTGGAGATGGCAGGATATAATTGTATCGTTAAAATATTACTGGTTGTTGGGCTTTGGGGATGGAAGCAGAATGTTTTGAATTCAATAGTGAAAATAGGTAGCATGGGGAAACCTAATTTCGTGCACCAAAGAAAGAAAATGGCGAAAATTTTATTAAAAACGAGAACTTGCCTTTAAAATTTCTTTGAAGATTTCACTAAACTACTCATCTTTAAAACTGTGATGAATAAAAAAGAAACTTTTCCATGAAAAAATCAAGCGTAAAAAAACGATCAAAAATCACTCTTTCGAGTCTTTAACAAGCAATCGCAAGTTTAACAAGCAATCGCACTAAAACACATTCTGCATAGCTTATTTTTAGTGATATCTGCCACTGGTGAAAAGAATCTACCTAGACCTTACATTTGTTTCTTTAGTCTCTTTTCTTGTGCATTAACGCTCACATATTATTTATTTGAATAAGAATACTATAAGAAAATATATAATTTTCACACACTATCGCGGGACGGAAATCAACTTTTGTAACGTCATAGGCTTGAGTTAAAGTTTAAGCTCTTAAATATTCATCAGTTTTGAACCCGATGTGACCTTTGTATAAACTTTTTATTAAAACTTAGGCCATCATTACATAATAAAACGTCCTTAATCCTAACGTCAGTTATAGCAGATGGATGTGTGTTTTCGAGTAAGAAGGCAAAATTGTTGTTCTTATTGGCTCAACTGGACCAGTAATTTCTTAAAGAAAAATATCTTTTAGGATGTGAGTTATATTGTATTTTTCTCCCTTACCCCAGGAAGCGTCTTTTTCACGATTTTGAATGTAAGTTTTAGCTCGTGAGTCCGATTGTTCGAAATTGGTTGCTAAACTAGATGGAATCGAACATAATATGTAGTGCACGAAATTAGGGGGTGCAAGAAATTAGGTTCAGTTACAGTATATATCACAATATTCCCACCCATAAATAATGTGCGTATCAGAAGACCGTCCATGACGTCATCACAGACTGTCCACAACACCTTTGCACAAAATTCGAGCAAGTGCACGCACGTTCAAAATACCTCTTGTGCGCGAGAGGCAGCTACTTTTGTTCACCCCTAGTCCTCTTCATGTGTATCAACGCGACCATACTGAAAGAGATTTGTTGAAATATAGTTAAGCAAGAGACAAAACATGCGCGTATCAACGCCTTGTTTGTGGTTGGTTCTGGTTGAGATCGTGGCAATACCGAAATTTCAGAACAATCTAGGCCTAGCGACTAAGTATTTTCATTTACGGTGTTCTGGCTTGAAAATAGATTCTTTGAAATTATGAGAATATGGAGGCTGCAATTTGATTTTTCTTAACATGAGATTACTCTATCAATATATTGTGGGCATGGGGCATTATTAAGTATGTTAACAATTAAAGTGAGTCGACATGTTAAATTTGTATTTACTATCAGTTTCAGTCTTCCTCTGTAATCATTCTGTGTCCTGTTAACCGCACCTGCATTTGTTCCGTTCTTAAAAAGTTAAAACAACAGCTGGCTTTTCTTCTTGTGAATAAGAAACTGCTTATTTATTAACCACATTACACGGAATGGTACCGTATATAAGTGAAACTAAAAAGTTCAATATTTCGTGACCCACGCTTGTCTTTCTCTTAACACAGGGCGCTTGTTTTGAATGCGCAATATGGTAATTTAGAAAACTTGATGATTTTACATACATAACGCGTGTTTTTGGATGCGCACAGCCCGTGTACGCGTGAAAATTTGCTCCATAAAAAAAAAAAAAAACCACGCACACTTTATGCACTCAGTGGCTTTGAGTGCGTACTTAGATTGAATTTACTCAGGTTTTATCAAGGAGCGTAAATGCGCAAGTGGACGCTCCTTGGTTTGAACTAGAACGAGTTATCAGCCACAAACAAAATATTAAGTTGCAAACGGATAAACATCGAACAGATCGCGACAAGTAAAAGAAAATATATATATTTTAATATTAGAATTGAATACAAGTTATCCATTGGACATTGCCCCTATGAACACAGGCGGGAGTTTCGTAACGGAAGCGGCGGGGGTAAAAAATCAAAAATGGTGTTTATTTACCCTCTCGAGGCTATAGAAATTATCTAAAATCAGCCCAGAGGGGTACGGGTATACCAACAGGCCAAGGGCAGCGGAATGTGTTTCGACTGCACGGGGGAATGCGGCAGTAGGCCTATGGCATATTGCTGAAAGGGTATCCCCCCGAGTCCCCACCCCAACTAAAATTCATAAATTTGATAGATCCAAATTAGTTTCTTTGGCAGTTCTCAACATAGTTTTTACTGCACTTAAGGTGGGCTGAAACATACAGCTGAAAGAAAATGAATAAACAACATTCTGTATATACTTTGTGTCGAAATTGCTTCAATGCAGGGCCGTGCAGGGAGCCGGGGGACTTTTGCCCTCAATAATTTTCAAAGCTATATATGATAACAAAAGGTCTTCTTATCTACTTATAAAAATATTACATTTCTTATACAGTCATAGAATCGTCGACTGTGTCCCCTCTCCAAAAAATGTGTCTCTATTTATGTTTTGTAGTTATAGGCCTATTATCTCATTGTATCTTCAATTTCTCCATGAAAAATCTAATACAGCATGAGGTTTATGATATACCTTCTTCCGATGTTTGCTATTAATGATCTACATTTTCCGCGGAGGACTGTAAACTATTTGAAAGTAAGTCTTCAACATTTTTGGTTCACAACAGGAAGACTATACCGAAAGCTGAATTCTATTTTCAGACTTTTTCCTCAATATTTCGTTCAAAATTTGCCATTACTAATTTATCAAAAGAGGCGGCTCTTGAGATATGATTGAGTTGGGCTGTTGGGGCAGACCATAGTCTATGTAAGCCGTTAAGGTATGATTTCATGATTCTATATCATGACTGTTTATATCGTCCCTCTTTGACGAATATAGCGTCGACTAGAAAGGCGATTCATTGACAGTTTAACATAGTGACGAATGTCTGTAAACACATGTCTGTGATTTATATGCTTACTTTCCTCGTTTTCCATGATAACAAATAAAGTATTTAAAGTGTAATTAATAAATGACACAAACACAAAGAAACAGTTACTTGTTAATCAGAGTAATTTGCAATTAAACTTGTTTAATTGCACATTCGTCACTATTTCAAAGCGAAAAAGTATACTTTTGTACGTTCGCCACTACCATGACTATGCATGTCGAAACAGGGACGACATGTATGGATCACATGCGATATCATCATACCCCCATCACCCCACCCAGCCCCCCTTCAATAAACCGAGGTATCCTACGGTACAACTTTATCATATTTTAGTCTCCAAAAGTCATTTTGCGTAGATCCCAAGGGCTTAGGAAGTGATCCATTCTTAGAGGGAACAAGACCCAAAATACTTCCCGATTATACAAACTGAAAAATTGCACTTATAAAATAAGCTTTTATCAATGTTCAAGTTGTTGCTAATCGGGAAATCTTCAGCATTCATTAATTTTCCGGACACTTTCCTTTAAATCCGGACAATTTTCTTTGATATTCGGAAAATGTTCTCTGATTATTAGATTTTTCTCATTTTCGAAAATTGTTTAGCCAATTGAGGGGAATTCTTTAATTTTGGGGATTCCAAAATATCTATCATTTCCGGGCCGCATTCCCCTTCGATTTTTGTAACATTTTAAAGAAATTTCTTTCATTTTCGTTCAGTTGTTTGGCCAATTTTCAGGAAATTTTCTTATATTTTGTTCGGGAAATACCCTCATTTCTGGGCAATTCTCTTCAATATTTCTTTTTCTTTTTACATTTTCGAGAATTTAAAACAATTTTCGGGATGTTTTCTTCACTGACTTTTGAAAAATAATGCAAAGTTAAATGTTACCATAAATTTCATTAAATTTCACCAATATTTTCCATTTTATTTTAAGAATTTCCCAATTCCTTAACCCCTCCCCCCCCTACACACACACCCGGGCAGGAAGCTTGCCACCGGGAACGTGAAATCCTCGCAGAGTTAGTTGCCCCTACTCCCGCTTCTAAGTGTTGCATAATCTGCAAAAAATAAAACATTCAATAAGGTTGGCCTATATAACAGTATAATATGCTGAAAAATTATATATGTGCACAAGCTTTATATCTATCTTCACTTCTTACATACTCAATGCGAATTTTGCATTTAATGCAGTCACTTTGAACTAAATATACCATTATCAAATTATGTACATTGCATGCATGTTTTGTAAGCATCAAACTTTATGTCACGTTGCATCGAAGAATAATTTATAAATCGATATTTCTTCTATACAGCTTAAGACACAGCCGCTCATGTTTATCTGTTTATACACGCTGAACAAAATTCATTCAGATTTTTGTTTACCTTTAAATAGCGCGCGGAATTTGAGCTGTAAAAAACAAAACCAATGCAGAATTTTGTGTATGATAAATATACTTCGGTCGTATAGAAAATTATCCATTTTAAAAACACCGCTTTTCTATCGATTATTTAAACACAAAATAAATCAAATATATAAAAAAAAATAATGAAAAAACAAACAATTATAATAATTATTAAATGGTCATTATAGATTTTATCTTGAACGGGCATAAAGCGTGAACCAGTACTTTGACGTATCCGATTAACAGAAGTCGAAATTATTAAAGATGATATGTGACTCTTCTCTTTTATTAATTAGGAAAGGTTCCCTCAGAAAAGTTTTCTTTCGATTGGGAAATTTTGGAAATTATCAATAAAAAATTGAAGAAAATTTTGGTAGAATCATTAAAAATTTGGGTGAAATTTGGCAACATTTCCCAATAATTGATGGGTTTTTTTCTTCAAAAATCGAAGAAAAATTGCCCCCAAATGAAAGAAATTAACCAAAAATTGAACGAAAATCGAAGAAAAATTGCCACAAAATTAAAAGCAATTTTTCAAACATTGAAAGATATTTTTTTCCAAATAAAGAAAATTGTACAAGAATTAAGGAAATTGCCCAAAATTGGAAGACGAAATTGCCCCAAAATGAAGAAAACTGACCGATTATTGAACAAAAAATAACAAAAATCGGATTAAAAATAAATTACCGAAAATTGAAAGAAATATATAAAATATTTAAGAAAATCGAAAGCATGTTTGTACCGGTAGGTGAAATAATAAATTAGGAAAACTCCTCTGATTTCGGTTATGAAGAACACATGAATCTCCGAATTTGTCCTACTTTTTCAAAAGAGCACATTTTAGCACGCTTACCACTTATGTCTTGCTCGTAAATGGCAATCAGAATAGATGAAAGATACTAATCTACTTTGAGAGATAAACTGCAACAGTCTGCAACAGGCTGCCATAAGGCGTCATATCTTATCTTCCAAAGCCGTTACCCACCGTTGTCCAATACAATCAGGTTTATAGATTCACTGTGTGAAGCGAACAAAACACAGTTACAGAAACATCTGGATTTGACGTTAACCCTTACAGAAATAGCGAGCTCGCCGCGAGCTCGTATTCAACCTCTTTGACGAGCTCGCGACGAGCTCGTCAAAGTCTAAAAACAAGCTCGCGGCGAGCTTGAAATTGGAACCTTTACGAGCTCGTGGCGTGCTCGTCAAAATGGCGAGCTCGTCAAAATGGCGAGCTCGTCAAAATGGCGAGCTCGTCAAAATGGCGAGCTCGTCAAAATGGCGACCTCGTCAAAATGACGAGCTCGTCCCGAGCTTGCAGCGAGCTCGTTTTAATGACGAGCTCGCCACGAGCTCTCAATTGGAACCTTTACGAGCTCGCGGCGAGCTCGTCTGCTGACGAGCTCGCGGCGAGCTCGTCTCTCTGACGAGTTCGCCGCGAGCTCGTCTCTCTGACGAGTTCGCCGCGAGCTCGTCTCTCTGACGAATTCGCCGCGAGCTCGTTTCTCATCTTTTAACTTGACAAGTTAGTTTCTTGTGACAAAGCAGTTAACAGCAACCTTTGCTTGTACTTTTTGGGTCAATCAAATTCACCTGGCAATGAACTGTACCTAATAAAGACAAAGTAAGCTGGTATAATGCTCTAAGATACATACTTTTATCTAATCTATAACAATGTTCTGTTTAGAACAAGGTGACGG
This sequence comes from Chiridota heheva, assembly GCA_020152595.1. Lineage (NCBI taxonomy): Eukaryota > Metazoa > Echinodermata > Holothuroidea > Apodida > Chiridotidae > Chiridota > Chiridota heheva. The sequence goes on along the minus strand of JAIGNY010003255.1, from coordinate 18,605 downwards.
AAATAAAGATGTCTTCAAGGGTGAAAGTGAATACCAAATATCACAATTTTCTAAACGTAACAAGCACATTTCAAATAAATTTCAAATATTAAAAATATTCTAAGGTATGTATAAGGCTTATATATAAAGCAAGATATGAATTAAAACAATCAGTTCATAAATCAAGTATACTGCTCCTCGTGCTGCATCTGTTAAGTTCTAAAATAGCATTCTGATGGGAAGCAGTCCTTCACTTTCATAGGTTGTTGCCCCTGCTGTTTCCTTTCTCTCGGCACAAATTCTGAAAGAATGAAAATATATATATAATAAACTGATTATGTTCCTACAAAAATTAAATCATGTTCATGACTTTGCTATAGGCAGGGGTAGCACCAGTGGGGTACGTGGAGAGAGCATCGTCCCTAAGACCTCCGGTCTAGCACCTCTACATCTAGATTACAATTGTCTGGAAAATTTACTGAAAACAAAAGGGGTGAAACCAGTGAGATTTATCTTGTCAAAGAGGCAATTTACCTTCTCAGATAAATCCTGGTGACACCCGACCCTTCTGCCAAAAAAAGGCCAATTAGGAAATGCTTTTCTATGATTAATCCTGCAGCTGGAAACCCATGACTTCTCAGGCACAAACTGTTATCAATCCAAGGACCGCTCTAATTTCTTCAGTATTTTTCCCCCTTCAGCCAGGTGGATTAAACCTGGTAAGCAAAAGCGCTGTGCAGGTTTGCTCAAAGATAAGCAATAAATGACCAGCAAATGGAAACAAAAATGACACTTTTCCACTTGCCAACTGAACAAATTGAAATTACATGAAGTGGGAGAGCCTAAAAGAGATAAATTGCTAAGCTTTGAACATTGACACATTATTATATGAATCATAATGAATATTCCTTCAGATAAAAATATTTTTTTCTTATGGAGTTTGCCGCCCCCTCCCCCCCATCTAATTTGAATTTAAGTGATGATCAAATAAAGAAAACGAGCTACTAATTACAATGGATAGATCAGTGTTGATAAACATCGGCAAAAATATGAAGTTAGGCCTATCTCCAATATAGGCCTATAATATTTTGTTACACTTTTATATAGTTATACCAGGTAAAAATATATTTAAAAAATGGGCCAATTACAAGTTACTACACACTTTGCCATGTTGTTGTTTACAATTGTAGCATCTGTCCCTTTGAAAGTTCTTTGCATGTATGGACTTATGAACTGAACCATGCACTGAATTTATTGTTTAATTTCCAAAAAAGCTTGTCAAATAATCTATGAAATAAGCAATATTTTATCCAATTTAGTCAAGTTTTCTTGCACCACTTATTTTGCCATGTCATTGGTGACACAAAATGTTTCTTACCTTCATACCTTGATGGTCAATTGCATTGTTATCCACAATAATTGGGTTTGCTGGAGATTATATCTTGTCAAGCCAGTTATATTTGTCCTGAGAGTTCTGTTGGTCTTATGAATAGGTGTATTTATTTGAGTCTGCCATAAAAAGGGATCAGGAAAACTGCCAACTGGTGATTTTCTTCTGTTACTCTGAAAACAATTCAACAAGGTCTGTTGGAAAAAAACAAATTAATTAAATATAGAAGTATTATGGTAAGCTACTGTAATACTTCAACCACTTCAAGTGATTGAAAAACCTTAATAAATATGGTCTGATATATTAATCTTTCACCCACCTCCTCTACCATTCCATCCTAGGGAAAGCACCAGGTTTGGCATAAGGATAGACAGCCCCCTTAAATTTCAATGATAACCTTTAAATCGCAATCTCACTGATATCCCTATCAAATACCAATGATACTGTCTCTCCCACTCCACCCCAAAAAAAAAAAAAAAAAAAAATTCTCATTTGAGTAATAACATATATACTGAACATTATCAAATAGGCCATGAATGTAATATGTATGTCTTTTTTTACTGTCTGGAACTTAATCTTCTCTGCAATAGATACCTTCTATTAAAACAAATAAGTTTCCTCTACAAATATGACTGCAAATAAAATTGCCTTTTCTGGTCTTTTGAAGTAGTCTTTCATTATGCTCCAAATTCTCTGATCTCAAAATTAACTTAGCTGAACTTCTTTGATCAATTGTCTCCATTCTCTGCATTAACGATCCCAGATAATTCTTTGAAATTCTCACAACAAAGCTTGGCCTAACTAAGTACTGTTTGACTAAAGGCCATACATACTTCTAAAATTTAACTAAGATCAGTGAGGAAATCCTAAGTTTGTTTTAAAAACATGTTTATCATACAAATAATAGATTGTATAGAAAAATAAAATAAAATGAACTTACATTTATAGCAGAAATTACTACCCTGAATCCTGTAGACCTGCTAATAACATTTGCTGCCTAAAATGGCAGCTCTCTGGTTTTAAATTTAAAGTGTTTGACCTTCATAAAGAACATCCTTTGTTTTCATTGGCTAACAGGGATAACACTTCCTTCAACTTGTGGCATGATCGAAATATGATATTATCAGTGAACACAGTGTTGCTTGTATAGCCATGGAGCATTGAGATAGAAAGAGAATTTATATATATTTTTAAAGTAAAGAAAAATAAGAAAACTGAGAACCAGGAATCTCTAAATAACAGATTCCCTAAAAGGAGATTACATAAAGGTTATGTACACAAGCCTGTGTGAATTGGTAACAGAGAAGTGGTTTTAATACAGAAAGGGAATGGATTGAAGAGGGAAGATTTTGGCCATGCTGAGTTCAGTTAAATGCAACATTTGGGGATGAGACATACAACATCATGGGGCTAAATGCATGGCATATTGGAACTTATGAGTTCCAAGTGATTTTGGTCATGAAGGAGAGAGGAATCACATGAGGCAGAGGCAGGGGGTTGTAAGGGTGACATGGATGACATGAGGAGTTGTGGGAGATGAAATCATTGAACATGTTTGCTTTTTGGGAAAGGATAACATCCAGTATTTAATTTGTTCATGTGGAGAGAGAATGCATGAGTATGGAAGAGTGTGTCATTTGATCAAGGATACTGTAGCACATGAGGTGTTGGTCAAAATAGAGAAATTAATGAGCTTGAGGAGAGGAATATTGCACAAGGTACAAAAATGTTTTATGTAGCACAATTAAAACACAACAAGCTTGGCCAGTTATTGACGAGCTCGTGGCGAGCTCGTCTATGTTTTGACGAGCTCGTCGCGAGCTCGTTAACAATCTGACAAGCTCGCGACGATCTCGTTTTTTGTTGACGAGCTCGTGATATTGTTGACGAGCTTGTGGCGAGCTCGTCGCGAGCTCATTTTTCTGTAAGGGAATATCGCCCTTAAAATTATCATCATTTTGTATTAAGGCCAAAATCAAAATGTTCCATTAGTTTATCGTGTCATAATTGTCACACTTCTGTGATGAAGAAAGAATTTGTTGTGGTAAAAAAATCTTGTTTTTCCATATCATAACTCAAAATCCAATTGATCAACATCACAGTATATGTTTGCCATGACATGGCCGTTATGTGGCTGTCAATATTTTGCGCATAGGCTAGGGTTGTGATAAGTTCTAATGGAAGTGCGCCATGACCAGATGCAATTGTAAGTCCACACCCCGAAAATGTACACAAAATGGCAGTTGAAGTAGTTTCAAGAAGTAAAGGCATGACACAAAATTTGATACGATTGAACGTTTGTTTTATATCATATTGTGAAACAAACCTCCCTATAATATGTCCACACAATGTTCGTATAATGCTTCTTTTGATCGCTTAAACAACGAAATGAGAAATGTTTTCAAGGCGAAACTTCTATTAGGTTTTAAATGAAATTGATTCTATACTGTGTTAAACCTTTAAAAGTTGTAAGATATAATGGAGGCATCTTTGCACCTTCTATTGATTCATAGATTTATAATAGAGATTTCGCACTATATCGATTGTCATTGTTGTATATTATAGAACGAATTTGTATCTCACTTCCTTGATAACAGAACTGATTTATATTAACGATTTATATTAAGGAAATCCCCAAACGCGGTACAAAGATAAACGGTACATTGTTTCACCTGCGGATCAAGGGGTGGGCAAGGTCGGGTTATTTCGTTCAGGAATGGGGAGAACACGTATAGCTGTTCGATTACACATGTTGTCAATCTGGACTCAATTCAGCTGATGTAACCAGTCAATTAAAAAATAACAAGTATTAAGGCAGTCATACAGAATATATTGCTTATCATAAACTTTCTATTAAGTATTTACATTGTCATGACATTAGCATTAAATCCCTTTAATGCACGTTCTCGATTATTTGGGTTATTTCACTTTTACAACAGGTGAATCTCTTAATAAAACACACAAAAAGTAATTTTATTTCGTATTTCATTCTTTTTTGTTGTTTTTATGCGTTTCAAACAATCTAACACGGAAATCTGATAACAAGTTTAGTGTTTATATGTGTAATGCACTGTTCAAATGACTTCGCGAATGCCCTGCTAAAGTATACTAGTGCCAAGATCCTTGGACCGTGCATTAAGTACGCATAGAAAAACTCCGCCTCAACGTTAATCTTTAATCACAGTTGTTTTTCTGACAGTATATCTCGATTTAACAGCTGCTCTATTATTTAAAAGTAAAAATAAAAATTTTGAGAAAATTATTGGAGAATAACCATGATCATCCCTTTCGTAAAATATTCTTCCGTGGTGCTGTATGATTGCCAAACATATCACGCATATGCACCCAAGGGTATTCCGAGAAAACAGTTGACGAGACATTAGAGCAGTTGAAGGCGATCATGCGAATCGCCGTCATTTAAAACAATTAAGTACACGCATACGTCCAGGGGATGGATACTGCAGTCTAATTTGGGTAGTAACGATTATATTAAATATTATTCAAAACTTGCTTATCCTATTTTTGGATTATTTTGATCTCCGTTTATGGTCAAGGTTCATGAAAAATATCTAGTCACTCCCTGACTTTCTAAAGCTTTCGATAAGTTGATTGCTTCCTCCAGACAGCTTATATATTTGTGATAAATGGATATGTGGCGACAGGCCCCAAAATAAAAGACGAAAAGCAAAGTATAAAGCTTCCTAAGGTTTATTTCTGTTTCGGATTAATGTTACGTCCTTCTATTTTCTTCAAAAGCTTTCTCTTTCTATCTTTACTTATATATATAAATATATATATATATATATATATATATATATATATATATATATATATATATATATATATATATATATATATATATATATATATATATATATATATATATATATATATATATATATATATATATATATATATATATATATATATATATATATATATATATATATATATTTAATACAAAGGTTATATACGTAAAACCTCGTTGAAAATGGTTATGTCAAGTTGCAATGAAAGTGAAGCAGTAGAAGATCCAATCGAGAATACACACAGACGCCTGCACACAAATTAGTTGTGTAAGTAGGAACTTAACTACTAACTTACATACATAGCACAAATAATATATTTGCCATATCACTAACTTACACATACATAGCACAGATACTATATTTGCCATATCACTAAGTTACACATACATAGCACAAATACTATATTTGCCATATCACTAACTTACATACATAGCACAGATACTATATATATATGCCATATCACTAACTTACACATACACAGCATAGATACTAGATTTGCCATAGCACTAACTTACACGGACATAGCACAAATACTATATTTGCCATATCACTAACTTACACATACATAACACAAATATTATACTTGCCATATCACTAACTTACACATACAAAGCATAGATACTATATTTGCCCATATCACTAACTTACACAGACAAAACACAGATACTATATTTGCCTTATTACTAATTTACACATACATAGCACAGATACTATATTTGCCATATCACTAACTTACATATACATAACACATATACTATATTTATATATCACTAACTTACACCTACATAGCACAGATACTATATTTGCCCATACCACTAACTTACACATACATAGCACAGATACTATATTTGCCATATCACTAACTTACACATACATAACACATATACTATATTTGCCATATCACTAACTTACACCTACATAGCACAGATACTATATTTGCCATACCACTAACTTACACATACATAGCACAGATACTATATTTGCCATATCACTAACTTACACATACATAACACATATACTATATTTGCCATATCACTAACTTACACCTACATAGCACTGATACTATATTTGCCATACCACTAACTTACACATACATAGCATAGGTATTATCTTTCCACATCACTAACTTACACATACATAACACAAATACTATGTTTTCCATATCACTTACCCACACACATGGCACAGAAACTATATTTGCCATATCACTAACTTACACATACATAGCACAGATACTATATTTGCCATATCACTAACTTTACACATACATAACACATATACTATATTTGCCCACATTACTAACTTACACATACATAGCACAGATACTATATTTGCCATACCACTAACTTACACATACATAGCATAGATATTATCTTTTTCCACATTACTAACCCACACATGCAAAACACAAATACTATATTTGCCATATCACTAGCCTACACATACATGGCACAGATACTATGTTTGCCATATCACTAACTTCTACACATACATAGCATATATACAATATTTACCATATCACTAACTTACATGTTTATAGCACAGATACACAAATATGTTTGCCATATCACTAACTCCATACATACACAACACAGATACACAAATTTGTTCAGAAATATTGAAGCTCGATAAGCCACAACTCGGAGAGCTTTTTAATTATTGTAACTCAGTTTTATCAAATTGCAATGCTCTTCCTTATTATACGTGTTGTAGCTTCCCTTTATCTTTATTTTGAAGTAATTTCCTTAGAATTAATAAGGTTGTCGGGTGTTGAAGGAAGTCCTCACTGATATAAGTAACATTACATCACCTTCTTTTGTCCTTCTTTTTGGAGAATTTTCTATTATACATAAGATTATAGTAGAGATTGATAACTGGCTATTGAGTATTATCAACATTTTTCACTTGAATGCCTTTGTGTGTTAAGACTTTCTCAGTTAATAACAATAAACAATGGAATATAAACTTCTTTTTTTAGACCTGTTAAGCATGTGAATGTTTTTTCATTTTTTTTTTTCTGAGTACAACATGGATTCAAACGTGAGTTTGAAATCATCAGTTTTGGATCATAATGCCATTGGCGCTCGACGTGTATTATCGTGGTCAAGTGCCCCAATAACTCAAAAGTGCAACAGAAAAAGAAAAACATTACTTTACACGCTCGAAGAACGACGAATAGTTTTAGCTAAAGAGGTGCAGTGGTTCACTGCATGGTAAAGGAGTCATGCTTGCATGCGAAAAGTACCAACACCGGGTTGGACTCCCGACGCAAGCCCTGCATTGCGTTCTTGTTCAAAGCACTTTTGCTTGCTTTAGTCCACCCATCTGCAAAAACGAGTACCAGCACTACTGGGGAATTAACATGCGATAGCCTGGCGTCCTGTCCTGGGGAGCCATATGCCCTCACCCTCTTGCGCCATAGATATGGTCGGGCATATTGCCTGGATATGGTCGGACATATTGCCGGGGATATGGTTGGGCATATTGCCGGGGGATATGGTTGGGCATACTGCCGAGGATATGGTCGGTCATATTGCCGGGGATATGGTCTGGAATATTGCCGGGCATATTTCCGGGGATATAGTCGGGCATATTGCCAGGGATATGGTCGGGTATATTGCCGGGGATATGGTTGGACCTATTGCCGGAGATATGGTCCTAATGGCTCGGATGGATTTAACCATCTTTTTCTATGTCTTCAAAGAGATTTTCAGTGAATTGAGGGACAAAGGAATCTACGGACTCCAGAATAACAGTAACTCTCTTGTCGAACGAGTTATACTTTGAAGATAAAAGTCTCCGTTGTTTTCATGAATGATTTTCCACAACGGATAGCTAAGCATTGGCGACGGTCATTATTGATCAGTATTTGAATAATGTTTAAGTAAAGCGTTTCCATATAGCAGTATAGCGTACACACGCAAATTTGTGTGCTGTCAAATAAGACAAAAAAATCAAATCTAGAATGTGTATCAAAAGACCTAAATCCTAGTATCCTCTTACCCCCTGTAAAATATATGAAAAGTACATCAATAAAACTGGTATGTAAGGAACGAGGACTATTCTGTCAAAAATATATAAAAAGCAAGCCAGCGAAGAGGAGTAATCGAATTACGGCCGTCATGAAAAACATTAGGAACGAACTTTCATTTCTGTTGTCGTCATGATATAGTGTAAATATAAGCCGTACAAATACACAAAATGGTGCCACCCTTTCGTACTTGTTGTTTCATTGCCATGCAAGGATTACGGAATAAGACAGGCTGGACTATTGCATAATAATGGATACAAGAGCAATTACGGCGGTCGGGTAAGAAATCAAAGGTAGAAAGAATGCGACGTACCGACGTTTAGCAAGAATAGGATATTATCTGATGTCGTGTAAATAGGGGATGAGTACGACATTAACACATCGTTATTTAATAGAAGAATATTGTACGTCCTGAAGGAGCTCTAGGGCGAAAAGCGAGGGCGTCTGTTTTTTCTAAGCCAAGAGATTTTGAAATACAACAACCTTCATTTAGTTAATTATGATATGCGAGTCGTTGAAAAATAAAACCCTAACTTTCCGGTCACCAAATGCTTTAAAGTAGTCCGTGAATTTCTATTCACGGACTACTTTAAAGCATTTATTTTGGGTATTTCCTTTAAAGTAGGTATTTCCTTTAAAGTAGTCAGTGAATAGAACGTGGTATCTCCTTTAAAGTGATTAGCGAATAGAACGTGGTGTCTCCTTTAAAGTAGTCAATGAACAGAACGTGGGTACCTCCTTTAAAGTAGTCAGTGAATAAGCGTGGTATCTCCTTTAAAGTAGTCAGCGAATAGAACGTGGGTATCTCCTTTAAAGTAGTCAGTAAATAGGGCGGGGGTATCTCCTTTAAAGTAGTCAGTGAATAGATCGTGGGTATTTCCTTTAAAGTAGTCAGTGAACAGAACGTGGGTACCTCCTTTAAAGTAGTCAGTGAATAAGCGTGGGTATCTCCTTTAAAGTAGTCAGCGAATAGAACGTGGGTATCTCCTTTAAAGTAGTCAGTGAATAGAATGGGGTATCTCCTTTAAAGTAGTCAGTAAATAGAACGTAGGTATCTCCTTTAAAGTAGTCAGTGAATGGAAGGTGGATATCTCCTTTAAAGTAGTCATTGAATAGAACGTGGGTATCTCCTTTAAAGTAGTCAGTGAATAGAACGGGTATCTCCTTTAAAGTAGTCATTGAATAGAACGTGGGTATAAAGGAAGGGACGTATCACTGTTGTCACATATACATGGAAATGAAATGACATATAGTCGTCTTTAGAATATCAATGATTATCTTTATTCTACGCATCTGTTTTTTGAAACCGTACATTCTACTTTTTTGTTGTTTTCAATTACAAAAGGAAAAGTGAATTAATGAAAAAGGGCGGGCGAAGTTCAGCATGCTTACCCTTTCTTCGTTTTATTAAACTTTGCTTTATAATTACTTTAATCACAGCGTAGAAGCCTGATTAAGTCAGTATCATTAACTTCCTACCTTTCTTTTACATCTGCATGATGATATTGATGTGTAACCGTATGGAACGGGAGGGCAATGGAAAATCCCCACCCCACCGTTTCGAAAAATCGACAATTTTTGGGCAGCAGCAGCGTTTTTCGGGCAGAATGGTGAATTGATAAAAAATAAAGAAAAAGTGTTTCTTGTTGTTCCAGAACTCATCCATTTGGTGTTCTATATTTTCAAAATTTCTTACTTTCATTTTCTACATAGCATGTTGAATATAAGGTATATTCGTATATTGATTCCAAAATGCTGATTACTGGTATAAAAGTTTCAACAAAATGCAACAATTGAGCAACTTAACCCCATCTCAGAATCAGGCAATCGCTCTATTTTCGGCCAAAAGTCGTCTTGCCCCTCCATATAAGCACGTGCCTTTCCATATAAGCACGTGCCACTCCTATCACGTGCCCCTCCATGTAAGCACATGCCCTCCATGTAGCACGTGCCTCCATGTAAACACGTGCCCTCCATATAAGCACGTGCTGATACGCCTACGTGCGTGATGCTTCTGGCAAGCATGTAATTTTAAATAATACTACTTGTATCAAAAAACTATAAAGTGTTTCAATTGTTTGAGAAAAATGTTTTCTAATTTTTTTTCTTCATTTGATTAATATGTCTATTTCAATTATTTATGTTGCAACATAAGAGGATCTGCTTGATAAATTATAAGACAAATGGCCTACTCCTGTAATTTTGTTTGTACAGTTGATTGGCCTATACAGTACATCTGGAAAGCTTTAAGCAAATTTTTACTTGCAAAAGCCATTATATGCATTTAGTTTAATTACAGTGTTTTATGAAGGAACATATTCAAAGGCTACGATGAAAACATACACACTATACATAGAACAGTTACAACCTTAAAAATGAAAAGTGTAAATGCTAAATAAATTAATTCATCAGTTTATACTCAAACTAAAAATTTGACGTATCGTAAATACAGAGAAAAATAGAACCCGTTACAAAAAAATGCAGTTGCTATTTATATATGTTTAAATAACAGAAAGCATTTTGTAAACTTACTGATTCTGGATGCATAATTTTACTGGGCTTTCTAGTATACTTAGACCTATATAGTAAGTGTAGGGCATGAAATTACTACATTTAAATAAAACGAGAGAGATCTGGGAAATCATTGTTGAAAAATCACATATACAGCTAGCGCAGTGCAATGTGAAACATTTGCATACATTAGTTGAACACTAGCTCTTACAAATTCTAAAAAGCAGGAATTTGCATAATATTTTTGCACTAATGTATAGTCTTTACAAATATTACTGCAGTATATCAGCTGTATACAGTGAGGTGATAAATATTTTCGCTTCATTTTAAAACCAGTACTTCTTATTTCTGTCTAAACTTACGAGTAATAACCAAACATATAAACTTAGTCAGTTTCAAGCTTTTATATATGTGCGTTGTTTCAGGTGTGTGTAAGAAACATTTTGGAAATATCATTCCAGAGTACATGTTAGATATAATTTCATCAATCTCAGATATAAATTAAACGCAAAATTAATTCAAGATTTGGGACGATAAATTTCTATGTAAAAATTGTTCTTTGGGATTTCTCAGAATTAATATAGTGACTCGTATCACACTTTACAACCTACGCAATAGAAACCATAATTTGATTATAAAATCATTGTATATGGATCATTTCTTAAGATTTAGAGTCATGAATAATTTCAGATATAAATAAAACGCAAACATTAAGCCAAGATTTGGGACAATAAATTTCTATAAAAATTGTTCTTCGGGATTTCTCGGTGAATTAATATAGTGACTTGTATAACACTTTATGACCTACGCAATTGAAATTATGATTTGATTATGAAATTATTGTACATGGATCATTTCAAGATTAAGAGGTCATGAATAATTCAAAGTGAAGTAGATTAAGACTTAGACTTTATTTCACTTTATTTTATTCATGCACAATTTGCGTTTGACTGTTCGTACACTGCATTGTATATCATTTCGGGACCAGTTTTTCACATTTATTTCGTGCACATCAACCGCAACTGTGAATGAATATTCAGCAAAACCCGTGCTCTGTAGAGATTGGTCTGGCTCTGGCTCATTTATTGCAAATAATGATGTATTTCTTTTAGCGTTATACCAACAGTATTGTTTATGTCACAATTCGGAGAATTTGTTGGGTAATTATCCGCTGTTTATTTCAATAGCCACTTTCTATATGTTACAGTACAACACAGAGTTACAACTGTCAAAATAAGGACCACCCCAATGACTATTAGTGCTGTGAAGCCGGAAATGGTATTCACAGCCATTTCACCCAGGTTCAAAGCAAATTTATTAGTTGCTGATGTCAAACTGAACGTGTGGTTTGATTAAGGAATCTGCTAGTTTCTAACCATGTAGTTAAAGACATCGCCGTGGTTTTTTCAGAAGGATTAGTCTTTTGTAAAGCCTTTAGTTTGTAACCGTGTAGTGTCATACATCACCGTATTGTTTGTATACCGATCAATTTTTGATGACTCTTTAGTTTGTAACCATGTATTGAAGACATCACAGTAGTCTTTCCAGAAGGATTAGTCTTGTTGATCCTATAGCTTTATAAATGGGTTTTGTGTTGACAATGACGTAGCAATATCATTCCTATCAGCAAGAAAATAGTCGACCCTTTTCAAAAACCTCGCTTCACACACGTAATATTAAGATATTTCAATTCCGTTCCATGAAGAATAAGTGTAGAATTTCCAAAACCGCTCGAAATATCTACAAATGGGATTGATTCATTGTATTCATCAAAGCTAGTGCCAAGAGGTGCGTGTCAGTAGATACGTTGATAAACTAAAGTAAACTTCTGCCTCTGGCGTTGAAGAACAAATTAAATTTCAATCCTGATGAGCTTATATTTGTGTCGTTACAAAGAGATTTGTTCTAATTTCGATCATTTCAAATGTGCATAACTTCGTGCCCACTGTTCCATTTTCCACTACTAGTATGACACGAAGCTGGACACAGATGATGCTTCTTCTGTCAATTGATGCTCCATGGAGGAATGATTCTGTCTTACCTGAGACAGCTTCAACTTAAGATTCTCGCCGATCAATGCAATCTTTCCGCAGCCACATAAGCAAAATTGGTATCCATAGAAATTACATGAAACTTGACATGCAATAAAACAGATATTGTTACATTTATTGTGTACACTTGCTTGCATGTAAATGAGATGCTATCGTTCCTTTAATTCCGTATGACAGAGTAGCATAATTCATTTCAACCAGTGTATAATTGCTGGATGCATTGATCCTATCTTCAAAATGACAAATGATTTTAACTCAAACTCTTTCAAACTTGGCTTTACAGTACAGAGTGAAATCACTATTTGTAGGAGAAATATACCTGTCAACCCCATAAGTATACCTGGTTACTGTTCTAAATTAATATCAATGCACTTAGTCAAATAAGATAACTGACAGAGTAGAGCAATGCAAGAAAAACATCTCTGGAAGTGATTTCATCAAAGGTTTCACTACAAATCTAATCACTAGCACTAATCACCATTGTTGTTCATCAAACCACATCGTAATCCGTTAAAATTATTCCAAATAACCATATAGCTTGTTGCTTAAACAGTTAAAGACGAAAATATTAACAATCTCACGTTACTTGCACATGCAAATAGTTTTTTGCTTCTTTGTTGACAAACAACTGATATGTCATTGTATCATTTTGACAGCAAATCTCATTCTACATCTGACAACCTTTTGGCGGAAAGTACAGTCAATATATCCTCTCAGCATGTTAGGCAAATAACTGATAATTGCCATCATGTTATTTTTAAAAAAAATAATCTTATCCTACACTTGGACAACATTTGCCGTGAAAGAGTAATCGATAGGCCTGTTTGGACATATTGACACTGTTTATTCATACTCTCGATTGTTGCCATTAATTACACCTATAAGAGCAAAGGATGTGGTGGCGAGTTGTGTTGTATAACAGGCCTGGATGGAAAGATAAAGATTTATGTTTTACATTTGGTTTCCGGCATAGCGTTCTTTTCAGGTTGGCATTTATTTATCTTGGCACATTTCTGATGTATCGACGATTAGAGCTTTCTACTTTGAAGCATGTTATTAACCCATTCATAGGTTTATTGCAATAGAACATAATATTCTGAACACTTTTACGTACACGGACACACGTATCAACAGGGTTGATCTCCTTCCTCGCCACATGGCGTCAACGGGCAAGAAGTCAGAGGCGTAGCCTTGGACACCTTTTATAAGCAATGTTATCAAGTACGCTGGATACGCCGACTCTGTTGTAACACTTGTCATAGAGTACAAGAGAAACCCCTTCAGTAAATTTTCTTCCAGAGAATTAAAAATACTTTTTGACTAGTAGTATACAAATTGGTGTTCTGGGACACTTTTTTGGTCACTTTTGCGTCGTTTTTTGTTTTCCTAATTAGGCGGGGGACACTTTTTCGATCGTCTTTTATTTCACTATGTGGACTGGGGCTCTGACACTTTATAGATTTATGACAGAAAAATGTGTTGTTTTATTTATTTATTGATTATTATTTTCTATTCATCTTTTTTTATTTTTATTATTTTTTATATTTCAATTTTACTTGTATATATTTTTTGTTGTATTAATCCCTGTAGCCAAAGGCCATAGTGGTGAGTGGTCCACTTTACAACCCAGCGCTTGCATATCGAGAGGTGACAAGAGAATTGTAATCATTCGCATGCTACATATAATGTGGTGTTCGCTTCTCAATAGATTCATACCGTGACGAAATGTCTTGCTGCCATACAAAGCTTCTTTGTACTGCTGATGTCGTATATTTTTTCTCACAACATACTTTTTAACACCTTTTGCTTTTCGGATCTCGCCTCTATCTCCCTTCAGAATAGAAAACATTTGGGTCGCAGCCCTACATACTCGTTAATGGGTACTTCGACATTCGTCTTTTATTTTGCCAAGCACCTTTTTGTTCGTGATGCTGTGGGCAGAGTGGTCTGTCGGATAATCACTCGTGTCATGAGAGGTGACTCAGAACTCATACCAGCATATACATCCTCGGTTTGGATTTCAAGTAGAAGACTATCCAGCATTTCCATAGAGAAGATTGCACCCGCCCCCGTATTGCTCCTTGAGCTTGTTGTAATAAAAGTTGTACAATAGATGTTTACTCAGGTCCAGGACACACAATCCACGTACACTGGCCGGTTAAGCATCAGCCGGCGTTTATGTATGTGTAAGACAGCTAGATCATCATCAAATACCACATGCCTTGCAAACGCGGGGCTAGTTAACCACCGGCCAAGCTGTCATCTTCAGAAGCTCTCACGAGTTTGACGTCTACACGCTTACGCAGATTTTCCATAGTCTTACCAAAGACGCTATTGTTCTTCAGTCTGTAGAAGTCCTTCTCAAATTTGATCTTGGCCTTCTTGCAGAGTTTTGTATTCATTCTGATGTAGGGTTCCATCCACTTGCTTTGGTCGAATCGAACTGCACGATGTATTTTCGTCAGCTTGATACCTAGAGCGAGGTAGAGCTGTAGATTTGGTAGTGCACAAGGAGCAGCGTTTTTTATCGCAGAGATTAGGAACCAACTTTTTTAACATCAGTTGACGAGTTTAGAAGCCCTTTATGATAATCTGACAGCACTCCTTGGACCCCTTCATACGTTCCGGAGCAAGTGGGTACGCATTGTGGACGCCGTGTAAATTTTGAGGATACTCAAGGTCCACCTCGAGTATGTAACCCTTTTTCTGCATCGGGTGAAAGCGTATCCAGCAAGGGCACTTCATCCACCCATTCGAATCCACCCGGGTAGCGCTTGACTCATTGCCCAACCATACAGGTTATTTGCATCTAGGTAAAGAATATGGTTGTTAGGCTTGGAATCATCATAGCCTGAGACGTCTGGCTTGTTGGCTTTAGCACAGCGCTTGGATACTATGGAAATGCCACCTCTCATGCCTTTCTCAAAGAACAAGTGCATGTCTTAGTCAGGTCAACAGTTCCAATTCTACACCTGTATATTTTAAGAGTGCACCCCAAATATAATCCAGGGCGTGTATAATAGTGTGCTGGATCCAGACCATACTGCCACAAGCAGGTCTTTCGATATATTTCGAAGACATCAGCTAGTAGAAGCACATCAGTCCGCAGGTAGGTCGTGATAATCTCCCATAAAATCACATTCGAATGCCCTCCAGACCTCCTGCGCTTGTTGATAATCCTCATTGAGATATGTTCCTCCGTAAACACTGTAGACAGATAGGAAGGCATCTTGCGGAGTAGTAGGCACTCAAAGCGTTCCCAGTGTAAGAAGGACTTATGTTTTTGGCTTAGTAATATAAGCCAGTAATATCAGTGGCTTAGTAATATCAGTGCAAATTTGTAGGATGTAAGACAAATTCTCCCGAAGAAAAATAATTTTCATTTGCCCTGACAGGGATGTAGCCAGGGGTCAATGGGAGCTGTCACTTCCTCCTTTAGTGACTTAATGAAAACTGTAACATTTTGATTATGGAATGTACTGATGTATCATTTCGATTTCTGATATTTTATTGCCAATTATATGAAAACTTAGATTGATTTTTCGACAAATCAGCTCAATCTACATGGGTCCTTTTCCTTTCATATTTCAAGCTACGTCCCTGGCTCAACCCCTACCAATCCTCCCATCAAAAAAAAAAATAATAAATAAATAGAAGAAGATAGTGAAATATCGCCTAAATTTGGTGATGATTTTGTTTATACTGTTATCTGGTCCTTATAGCCTGCATGGCCTTAAGCGAATAATACAAACAATTGGGTAAATTTCTAATCTTTCTTTCATTTTTGGAAATTTGTTTCAATTTTTGGCAAATTTTCTTCCAATTTTCAGGTAATTTTCTTCAATTTCTTACTTTTAAAAGCAATTTTCTTTGATTTTCAGACAATGTTCTATAAATTTTGGGTAATTTTCTAACAATTTCTTTTCATTTTTGCGGCAATTCTTTTCAATTTTTGTTTTTTTTTAATTTTGGGATATTTTCTTTCAATTTTCTGCAAATTGTTTTAATTTAATCCATTTTGTGTAATATTTTCTTTAATTTTTCGACAATTATCTTTAATTTTCGGGAATTTTTTTTTTTTCACTTTTTGTCAATATCTTTGATTTTCGAGCAATTTCTTTCATTTATGGGCAATTTTTGGTGTTTTCTTCCACTATTTAAAGCGGTTTCAATGGCCCTCGAGATAATATATTTGTCATATTTTTATTTTTTGATACTGATCTTGAACTGATCAGACCTGGTCCCGACAACTCTTTTATTTCGTCCTTAGGTCCACACGACAAAGTTCCGTTAGGGATTTCTGTTTCCAATTTTCAAATTTAAAGGATACAATTTGTCCATAAAGATTGATATTAAAGTTGAATGAAATTGGAAAGAACAAAATAATTTTCATCAATTTATTGAGATGATTACTCAATCTTCAAAAAGGGGGTCCACAGCGAGGCTGGGGTGCCCTGAATCGTGAAATAAAAGTCATCTTGCGATATTTTATTTGATTTTTTTCTAATTATCAGTTTCAGTGGACATAATCAGTTTTTCTGTTGTTCATATTTTCTTGCAACAGTAGTTGTTACCAAATTGCAGGTCATCCTTCAAAAGTGCAAGTGCCCTCCTAGCACAAATCTTTATACTCATTCGCTTGATTCTCTGCTTTACCCGTCCCCTGCCCGGCTCATAACAATGTAATATTCGTCTGTATTAGATGCATTGAGATGGCAGGATATAGTTGTATCGTTAAAATATTACTGCTTGTTGAGCTTTGGGGCTGGGAGCAGCCTGTTTTGAATTCAATAGTGAAAATAGGTAGCATGGGGGGAACCTAATTTTGTGCATCACTTAAGAAAGAAAATGGCAACAATCTTATCAACAAATGAGAACTTGCCTTTTAAAAATTATTTGAAGATTTCACTAAACTACCATTTTTGTAACTGTGATGAATAAAAAAGAAACTTTTCCATGAAAAGTCAGAAAGCAAAAAGGTTGAAAATCACTCTTCCGAGTCTTTACAATGGCCGGGGAGGAGAGGGGAGGCATAAGTTTAACAAGCAATCGTACTAAAAAACATTCTGCAAAAGCTTTTTTTAGTGATATCTGCCACTGATGAAAAAAATCTACCTAGACCTTTCATTCGTTTCTTTAATCCTCTTTTTTGTGCATTAATGCTCACATATTATTCATTTGAATAAAAATGCTATAAGAAAATATATAATTTTCACACACTCATTGCGGACGGAAATCAACTTTTGTAAATGTCATAGCCTTAAGTTAAAGTTTAGCTTTATTAAAGTTTAAATATTCATCACTTTTGGACCCGATGTGACCTTTGTTTAAACTTTTTATTATAGCTTAGGCCATCATTACATGATAAAACGTCCTTCATCCCAACGTCAGTGATAGCAGACAGTGTGTGTTCGATGAGAAGGAAAAATTGCTGTTTTATGGAAGGCAATTGGACCAGTAATTTTTTAAAAGGAAAACATATTTTTAGGATGTAGTTATATTGTATTTTCTCCCCTACCCCAGGAAGCGTCATTTTTACAATTTGAAATGTGTTTCAGCTCGTAGGTCCAAATGTTCGAAATTGGTTGCTAAAACTAGATGGAATCGTACATAATATAGGGGTGTGCACGAAATTAGTGGTGCACGAAATTAGGTTCAGTTACTATATATATCACAATATTCCACCCATGATATAATGTGCGTATCAGAAGACCATCCGTGACGTCATCACGGACTGTCCATAACACCTTTGCACAAAAGGATACCTCTTGTGTGCGAGGGGCAGCTACTTTGTTCACCCCTAGTCCTCTTCACGTGCATCAACGCGACCACCA